>JAPMIB010000196.1:0-194765 GCA_034770305.1 Trichogramma dendrolimi
TTCGATCCATCGATATAATAAGCTCGTGCAAAGTTTTCGTGCTGCCGCATTCATCGTCCCAAAAGCTGTCGTTATATATTCATGCGCGTACATAGGCATATCGAGTGTTTTCTTTATTATTTCCAAGAAATAACAACGCGCGCAAGGCTTCGGGTTACACCGAAAACACACTACATATTACGAGGTTGCTCGAGCGCATAGCAACAACGTGTACGTATCGAGAGAATAAAAACTATACCAGATCTCGAGAGCATAATCTATCCGGCGAATCGTTGGGCGCGCGCAAAATTCACTAATCGCGCGCCGCGGTCGGCGAATTATGCGCTCGTATCATGGATATCAATTAAAGCTAATCGACATGCAAATCGCCGCATGCATATAGATTACAGCATTGCGGAGCGCGTATACATACATACACGCATCAACCCTTCACTCCCTCCCTCCCTTTACACGAGAGATTATCGATTGAGCCTCGCGTGTATGTAGTAGCGTGTAGTTCGCGAGCTCGAGCCGGCATCCCTCTCTCTATACTCGCTCGTCTCCGGCGATAATCTACGAATCCCCTTCGGGCGATATTATATGCATGTAGATTGAATATAAAAGCATATAGCGCGTCCACATGCGCGTATAGTATAGGCCTCAAAGTGATACGGTATATATATGAGCGAGCTCTCTGTAATATATAATGCGCCTATACGTATGTATGTGTGTGTGTGTGCGCGTGTGGGAGAAAAATTTTACCCACTGATTCTTTTGTGTCTATCGGCTATCGAGAGAGTCGAGAAATGAGTTTATGCAAGTTCGAGCTTATACCAGAGAGAGAGAAGGGTGCATTTCATTTTACATATATGCGGCTTTGATCTGCCAATTGTTCTTTGACATTGTGAATTCCGATGCTCGCGTGCTCGTGCGCTCGTGCGAATGTGCATATAGGAGGTATCAATGGATGTATTTGTGGTGCTATGGTGCTCACGGTTCGCGCGCGGCGAATTTCAGACGTGAAAAATCGTTTCGCAAAAACTGGGCAATATTTTTCAAAGATTTACGCGCCGCCGAGATCATCGCAGCTCCGGACAAATGCAAAAATTACAAGTATATCTCGTTTTATCGTCGAGTTTAATTGTACTTTTGTACACGGCGAGAAAAATACGCTCAGCCCGCCGCGGCAAGAATCGTACAAAGTCACGAGTAACTAATGGGACATTCTCCAATAACTCTTTTAATCTTATAGTTTGCTCTCCATACGGCATACATAGCGAGAGTGTTAAGTTGGATTCATATGCAGGATTTCGTATGTATGTTTGTGTGTATGTTTTCTGTGTGTAGTGCATACAATGTTCAGTACAACGCACCGGCTAGGTCTTTCTCTATATCGGCTTTGAATTACGAGCTTTATCGGGATGCGAGATTTTCCCTATTTTTTTTTGCGCCGCGCGCCCTGAAACTTTATGCCCTTTTATATGGAGTTTTGCCAGGCGTACCTTTTTGTACGTGTGTGTGTGTGAGTATACAAAAAAATAGCACCATTAAAATGAGAACGCGCGGGTCATATACCGGTCGTATGAGGATAAAAAAAGGCAGCAGCAGGAAAAGGATCGTAAGTCTCTCTCTGTGCGCCGCGCGGAGATGGATGATCGTAAACTCGTCGATTTTCCACGTGACACAACGACGAGCGCGCGGGCTTTTTTTCACGCGCAAAATTGAAATCTCGTATTATTCTATAGACGCGACGAAGAAAACGAGCCAATAGCGCGCGTAAAGCTCGCTATTCTATGCGAGCTCGTACGCAGTTACAAACTCTCGAGCGAGCAATTATCAAAGTTGTATAATCGGCGAACTGCACGCGCGATGTTCTCGCTCGCTCCCTCTCTCTCTCTCTCTCTCTTCAACTCCTATAACCGAACAAAAGTACATCTGGCATCGGTAGATAAGAGAAATGCACCGGCGGGCGCGTAGTTGAAGCTATTATTCCCGATTTTCGGGGAAGAAACGAGACGCGTCGCTTGGGATTCGCACATACAGTCCTTATCATCGCGTAAGCTCCTCTTCTCGTAGTGCGTGCGCGTGGCTGTGTATTTATGTGCGCAATGATAATTATTGGATTGGCCTCGAAGATCCGGATTAAAGATTATCCAGTTAGAATTGCTTTCAATGAACGAGTTTGGAAGAGTGTACGACGTATTTACGATCATTGTGAATCCACTACTGGAAATAATCTGCATTGTTATGTTGTCGTTACATCGCGGATAACTCGAAGATGGTTTCGAGTTTGCATAATTTACTGATATATTCATGAATTCCGATGCTACATTTCTCTTACGTAGAGTTACATAGCGTGTGAGTCAATATTGTACGTAAAGGTGAATTTACAATTACTTATAATGTGCATTGACATGCGGGGTCTGAATAAAAAAATCAAACAGCCAAGTGTGTAGAAAGGCAACCCATCTTGGTTTAATGTGCTAAACGCCTTAAAAAATATAATAGCGTTAAATAATGATGTATTGTGTTACATAGTTTAACCCAAAATTGAGGTAAAATTTTAGCCTTTGTCAATCGCCAGCGAAGAGCTTCCTCCCAAAAATTTGATTGTTCTTATTTTTATATGCTAATAAAACAAGGTATTTTCTAATATTAGTAGTAACTTTTCAAAATGCTGTAATTTTGCACACATTTTTTTCTGATATTACAACTAAATTGTCCTTCTTTTGCAAAAACTGCGCAAATGTCAGATATTAAAAATCTTTTTCTAAAACTTCTTGTGCAGTGTCGTGGCAAATGAAATTATTTTGTAATCTCATAATAACATCTGCATTAATTTTATTTCAAAAATAATTTGATTTTATAAAGTTTGAGACTTATAATTTTTTTAAATATTGGATATTTGACGAATAATATACATATTTTATTTAACACAGATTAATTATTCTTACGATCGGAGAATAAACACGGTTCTATCAAAGCTAATAGTTACACGAACTCAAACTTGGTCTCGCGTCAACATTGTTTTCTCGCGCTCACTCATAAACAAATACAAATACATATGTTCAGACATACGTTCAAATTGAGCCTGTTCGAGTATTTTACAATCTCTCGATAAAATTTGTTGATTTTAGAGAATCTAACTTTTAATAGTGTTTTAGTAAACATATATCCACTAGTTGATCTTATTCAATTTTAATTCATGAAACTTCTGTTGAAGTTGTACAATATTTACTCATGCAATATATTTTTGGATTAGCCAACGAATTCCTTTTCTTCGATCATTGATGTAGTCATGTTTGATGCATTCACAACTTTACAAAATCAAATGCATTCACAGATATGAGAAATTCTATAAAAAATTGTAGAGGCTAATGACGATTGAAATAATTGTCACTGGACAACTGTAATGACCCCTTGTATAAGTATATTGTTAAGAATTATTTTTGTTTGATGGAACGAAAAATTGCGAAAAATATTATTTCTTATTCCGGATATCTTTTCGAGTTACCTGTTCCGGATTTTTTCTCATTTATATCCATTTTGAAGCAAAAATTAACCAATGGAATGTTCTATTTAATGCCATGGAAAGTTATTAAGTATTTATTTTTTGACAATATGTTTTGTATAATCGTTAAAGACAAAACTTAGCTAATTTGTTTAGGTGGATACATGCTCAGTATTCAAGAGGCGCCCATGATTGTTTATGATTTTAATGTTTACAATTAAGTCAAAAATTTATTTGTTTATAGTTGTCGTTATACTTTTGAACTATAACAAAATTCTAGCTGATTTCATCGAAAATTTTTTTGGTCTCAGAAAACCAAGTAATCGAAAAATGCTATCCGTACTGCATAGAAGTGAATTCTTATAATTATAATTATATATTCATATTAATGTGTCTGATTCGAAATTTTTAAAACTAATCTGAGCGAAAGGTTCAGATTTAGACAAAATTGTAGCATTTTTGTCCCATGTAAAAATGGGTCAAAACCTCATAGTTTTAGCAACCTTATTGATTTGGATCATCTAGGATCTATGTAAATGTCCATTTTGTATTGACCCCGATTCTGAGTGTACGATTGCTTTAAAAAATTTGAAAAAATCCATGAAGGAATATTAGGGCAATCTTAATAAATTATATTTTGTCTAATTTTCTGAACCCTCACACGACTCATAGTTTTCATAAGAATCATATCACTAAGACTAATTTTCCTAGTATTTATCGAGGATTTCAATAACTGCCAATATTTGAATCGATTGCACGTGAATATTGAGATAATTTTTTTTTCAGTAGCAGCATTATATTAAAATCTTCCTTATTATTGTCGATCTGCGTAGCCTTAGACTCTAAATTGTCACTTACATATTCATTGTTATAGTCACTGAAAAGGTTTTGGATATTGAAAGTTTTAATGACATCTGTCAAACAATATGATCACTCTTATATGCTCAATAATAATCGATTCTCTGAGTTACATTTGCAATGATCATAGAAATGAAATGGGTAAAATATAAGTTCGATGGCAGTTGCGTCGGCCAATTAACAAAATATATTAAAAAAAAGGGTACATTTTGTTTTTTAATATTTACAATAGCCAATGTCACTGTGTCATACGATGACCCAGAGAGGCGTCAGTTTTATTGATTTTTCCTTTAATACATAATTAATTAAAAATCGCAAATTTCTATAATTTTTATTAGCCAGAGGTTAGAAGTTGACATTCTTGTTTGTATAATCTAGTTAGTAGAGAATCGCAGAGAAAATTATGGTTTACTGGTATTGATATGACTAATAAATAAGCAAAATTTAACGATGATACATGTGGCGTCGGTGAACGAAGCTGCCGATTATTCGTGGGCAAAGTTGATGATCTTCGATCGAATCAATAATATTTGGTGGCGGTTGAACACCGTCAATCACCATTACTGAAAATTAATTAAAATTTTAATACATACTTACATTATGCTAATTGATCTATCTTTTATATAAGCCAACTCGTCATCATTGATGCAAATGCTTTTCAAATATGGCCTGATCGTTTCCAAGCATTCATTATTTACTAAAAACTGTGCGCATCTAAAAAAAGATCTAGCCGATCTTATTACTATGGTTGCTTCACGAGAGTCCAACGATTCGAATTCATAAGTGGCCTGTGACTGGCTAAATATCGTTTGTATCCTTCACCTTAATCAATAATCAGTTTCATGAAGTAATCTCTCGAAAAAATATAATGCCATAAACAAGAAATTCTATACCCAACTATGTCCCCGCTGCTCTCTAGCACTCATTTATTTATAATATAATTACTGTCTATTTTGAGAAAATATTCTAGAGGAAAAGTAGCCAAAACTACCTCGATATTATCAATTTGTAAACGCTTGCTTACTGCAGGAATTTCGCTCCTCGGTAGTGACTTAAAAGACAACTTATAAATTATATAGGATTGTAATAGCTCCTTGGCGATACCTTTCCCTTACAACCAATTCGAAATAACAACGAAAATTTGATTCATAGGTGAGCACCGTATTACTTACCCGTAAGTGCAATACTGAGAAACATAACAGGGAGATATATCTGGATATTACACATTTAATAATAAAAATTAAAAGTTTCAAGTAGTCATTGGAGTTGCAGGTGAAATAAATATGTACGATAGTTATGTCGATAATTTAACAAAAATTTGATTTGTATTCATTTGTCATTTCATTAACTAAACAATGCTATGAAAATTCATTCATATGAAAAATACAATTTTATTCATAATTAACAAACGATTGTTTGTTAATTTCTTTTGCAGCCAGTGCAACTGCATCTGTAAAACTTTCTCGTGTCATATTAGGATTCAGATATGTGTCAGTTTCATCGATTTACTCTTTAATACATTTTTTCATACTTTTTGTCCGACGAAATCGTGGATATTCTTTAAATAATGAAAAATACCGCAAATTTCCTCTTATGTGTATGTACAAGTCAGAGGTTAGAAGTTGACATTCTTGCTAATAAAATCTAGTCAGTAAAGAATTGCAGAGAAAATTCATGGTGTACTGGTATTAATACGACTGGTGAAGGAGCAGAGTTGGCCGATGAAATTATTGGTGAAGATGGACGAAGCTACTGCTCACGTAGGAGGAATCATTCTGATGGGATCAATTGTATTCTCTGCCGGCTGTCGATAAATATCTCCATGACTATCAAATAAAAAATAAAATATTACAGTAAAAATATTCACTCACATTAATTCTATTGCTTTTTCCTTTATGTATTGCTTCTCGCCATCATCCTCGTCAATGCCAATATCTCTCAAATACCTTCTTACGATTGATAAGTATGCATCATTGTTTTTTATACAATTTTCGAAATTAAAGAAAGATCTAGCCGATCTTACTGTGTCATCGCGGGTGTATTTTCTACCGGAAGATTACACAGTTTATTGTATGCTTCGATCACCTTTTGTTCTTCGCCACGATATATCTTCATATATTGATCATCATCGTTGGGGTAGAGGACATGTTCAATGCAAGCGACGGCCAATATGCCATGATTTATATAAAACAGCTTAACTCTCTTCAAATAATTACTCGTAAAACGAAGCATCGTACTTTTAAATACAGTCAATTCCGGCCATGTTGGATTCCTGTTTGCAAAGTTCTCGTCGTCTCACGCAGTATATTTCGTAGTATAGTCTCTGGGTCCCTAACTGCATCATATATAATTCCGTTCATTTTATATAATTCACTAAATTAATAATAGTATCTGCATTCGATTTTTCTCGAAAATATTCTGCATTCATTAATGTCACTAATTGGACACGTTGATTAGACGCAATTCCTGTATTATTGACGACGTTACACTACAACTAAAAATTATAAAAAATTTTGAATTAAAATATTGTGTTAACCACAACTAAAATATTTACTCACATCAATTCTAATGATTTTTCCCTTATGTATTCCAACTCGTCATTATCGATATCAATGCTACTTAAGTAAAATCTGATTGTTTCCAAGCATTCAATGTTTCTTGAAAACTGTTGGCATCTAAAAAAGATGTAGCCGATCTTACTATGTCATCATGGGGTCTATATGGATACGGATAAGGAAGCAGACGATGATATAATTGGATCGCCATTTCTTCGTCGCAATGATATATTCTCATATATTCTTCATTATCGCCCTCGGGGCACAAGACATATTCGATGCAAGCGACGGTCAATATGCCATGATTTATTCGATACAGATTAACGCTCTTCAAAAGATCAATTTAAAATCAAGAATCGTATTCCGAAACGAGGTTAATTGCAACCTCGATGGACGCCAGTCAAGCGACCTTGTTACTTGGCGTAGCATATGGATTAAAAAATTACCAGCCCCTCTTCTCCTCAAGTCTTCTTCTGAAATATTGTATAGATTCAAATAATCTGCTAAATTAATAATAAAACGTGCACTTGATTTCTTTTTGAAAAATTCTCGATTCATTAGTTGAGGGGGATAAGCGTCGGATCTTGGAAGTCGACCAATTTCACAGTTTGCAGGCAGTTCAACAGTGTCATAAACTTTATTACCAAGTCTGGAAATTAAATTTATTTTAAGAGTTAAAAATTGTATGGAAAATTTTTAAATATTGACTCACATTAATTCAATTGATTTTTCCCTTATGTATTGCATATCCTCATTACTAATTTGAAGACTTCTCAAATATGATCTTATTGCTTCCAAGTATTGATTGTCGTTCGAAAACTTTTTGCAATTAAAAAAAGATCTAGCCGATCTTACTGTGACATCGTCGGGTTTATTTTCTACCGGAAGACCACACAGTCTATTATGTAACACAATCGCCTTCCAGCGGTCGCAACGATATATTTCCATGTATTCTTCATTATTTTTCCTGGGGTAGAGGAGATGTTCAACACAAGCCACGGTCAATATGCCATAATTTATTCGAAACAGCGTAACTTCCTTCAAGTGACCAATTGTAAAATTAAGAATCGCACGTTGAAATGTGTCCAATTCTAACGTCGTTGGATTCATTTTTGCAAATGCTTTCGTCCCCTGACATAGTATAGTCCTTGTTAACCTCTGTCTTTTACTTTTTCTTCTGTAATGTTGCTGCGAATCAAATAATCTTGTAATTTAATAATGTCCTCTGCATTATCTTTACTTCGAAAATAATCTTGGTTCATTAAAATTCGAAACATTTTTTTTCTTTGTGACAAATTTTTAAAACTGATGAATAATATGAATATTCTATACAACACAGATTAATTATTTTTGCGATCCGATTCGACGACCAAGAACTAATACGGTTCTATCGAAACTAACAGTTACACAATCTTAAACTTGGTCTCGCGTCAACATTAGTGATCGGCGATACTAAAAAAATTAATCGATGTATCAAAGTATCGAATATCGACCCACAAAAACTATCGGTATCAAATAATCGAAATTTTTTCGAAAGTATCGCTGCATATCGAAAATCGAATACTTTACAACTAATTTTCGTAATAAAAATTTTATATTTCGGAAATTTTATTGATAAATAAAGATAAATATAATATTTCTTTATTTGATTGACTTCTATAACATACATCTAATCACATATTATAACTAAAATTTTAATTTTCATAGAATATATAATTTTTTAAATATATTTTGATACTTGAAAGAAACATTTTATGCAAAGAAATAATGTGAACATAGAATATAACATACTTTCAAACAATGAACCATTCTTCTAACTCACACGAGTGCAAAAATACCATCATGTCTAAATGTTCAGGATCTAACCGATTCCTTATCTTAGTTTTAGTTAATCCGGCCTTCGAGAACATACGTTCCGAAGGCACGGATGTAGCTAAACCAACAGAGTATTTCATAGCCAAGGGAAATAGAGCTGGAAACACTTCTTGTTTATTTTTCAAAATTTTAAAGTA
This sequence comes from Trichogramma dendrolimi, assembly GCA_034770305.1. Taxonomy (NCBI): domain Eukaryota; kingdom Metazoa; phylum Arthropoda; class Insecta; order Hymenoptera; family Trichogrammatidae; genus Trichogramma; species Trichogramma dendrolimi. Next base: position 8,916 of record JAPMIB010000196.1, read on the forward strand.
TCATCCAGTCTTTCCAATCTTTTCGTTGCATAAAATTGATGAGTTCTGGGTGATTCTGATCTGAATCTAAATGAGTTTTGCGGGTTTTTTCTTCAATTCTTGACTCATCATCTGCGTCCCAAACGCATGGTACTTTTGATTTTTTCATAGGAGGTGAATTGGATTTTTCTTCATCATTATCTGATGGTCTTTTTAATAATTCAGAATTAATTCTGTTTTGGACTTTTACAACTGCCATTTTATTTTTGAATGATTCTTTTTTATACCTAGGATCCAAAAATGTTGCATTGGCAAGTACTGTATTAAATTCAAAATCCTTAAATCTTGATTGAATAGAATGTAAAATTTTCTTATGAAGTATGGTACCCTCCTGAGAACTTGGCTTCATTGCTTGAATGCATTTTTCCAAACCATTGATTATAGGTATGATTATGCCACAGGTAGGATAATTTCCACTTACATTTTCAATAACAAAAGCGATAGGTTTTGTTATGAGTAAAATATCTTTAATTATTACTAATTCTTCTCTGTTCAAGACGTCAATTGGATTATTACATTCTGACATAGCTACATAAATAAACTTTTCCAAAGCGATATATCTTTCAATCATTTCAGGCAATGTGGTCCATCTAATTTCAATATCTAAGATTAAGTTTAATGGAGCCTGTTCTGGGTTTTCTTGGATTTGAGCTTTGCGGAGAGCATCAGATGCAGGTGTGCTGATCCTTATTTTACTGATTATTCGTCGCATTTTATCTATAATAATATCTACCCTTGATTTTGGTTTTGATCGTTCTCCTTCATTTTGATTTTGATTTTCAAGTTGATATGGTGAATGAAGTCTCATTTCTTTGAGTGCATCCGGAATAATGTGAGACATGGTATGTGCAATGCAAGTTAAATGTTTATCCATACCTGTACATAATAAATTAAATTGTGTAATTAAGTGAGGAATAAAAAATAATTTGAATCCCTACAATAAGTTACACTTATCGACTAAATGTATGGCTGCTTTTTTGATGGCTGCTTCCCCATCAGTGATGAGTAGATTTAATTTATTATAGTCAATCTTGAATTCTTCAAATGATTTTTTCATGCATTTATTGAGATATTCTGCAGTATGTCGCTCTTCTAGTGGCATAAGTTTCAGTGATCTAGTTATCCATTGGAACTCGTTCGTGAGATAAGTGATTGTTATTCCCAAATATGTTTGAGCCGATATGTCCCTCCAACAGTCGAGCGTGATACAGTAGCAGATAGAATTTTCCAACTCATTCATCAACCTTTCCTTCATTAGAAAATGTTTATGTTCTAATGTCTTTGTTATGCTTTTTGGTGATGGTATTGGGTATAACGGAGCAATAGTTTTAAGTAAAGCTTGAAATCCAAGTTTAGACGTTAAACTCAAAGGTTCCATGTCTTTGCACATCATAAATAAGATTGAATTTGTTATCTTATCATTGTCATGTCCACCTATAAAAATAAAAAGTTGCGCATTATTTGAAATTTTGAATATTAAATAAATTATGATACAAATTATACAATACTTTTGAATGACTCGGCTCGCTTGAAACAATTTTGAATTCGTTGGGTGGATGCAGTCATGCTCTGGAAATAAATAAAATATTTAATCGTTTATATTTATGTTCATAAAATATGTTTGTGTATGTGTGTGTATATGTAATAATGCTACTACAAATATTTATAAAAATTAACATACGGGTTTCTTAGTATTATTGTTTGATTTTGCACTTTTTATTTTCTTGTAGTTGAATAACAACGGGTGTTTATTTTGTAGATGTTGCAAGATATTTGATGTATTATTAGAATACTTATATATATTGTGGCAATGATTGCAAGTCCAAGTCTGTTTATTTTTTGCCAACACAGCATGGTCCCACACTATGCTCTTTGAACTGGATACGTTGACTTCAGTGGCTTTATCTGTGATCAGATTTGAATCAATATATTAATAGTAATATGCGTGAGCACTGTAAAAGTAAATATTATAAAATATTAATGAATTTACCGGTTTCAGGCAACTCATGTAGAACATTATTAGATTTATCTACAGGCAGTTCATTTTCTTCTCTCTCTAAATTACGGTTATCATCATCTGATATGTAATTATTATTTAAGAGAGGATAGTTTGGATCATCAAGAGGATCTATGTCGTTGGCAGAACGTATGTCCAGAATAGACTCCAAGTTAGCTGATAAATTAAGTACTTCTTTTTCCATATTAGGAGCATTATCGGATGGCGTAACTGGGAGGCTGAATAAAAAAAATCACGTACAAAATGAAAATCATGTTAAGTTTGTACGCGGACACACACACACACACACACATTTTAAACTACTTACTATTCTACGTCATCCGTTGATCGGAAAACTCTGTCCACTTCGTCATCACGGTGGTTTAAAAGCATTCTGCGGCAATATTGATATGCAAAATTATCATCCTCTGAAAAAATCAGTTACTTTTGAACCGAGAGAAATGGGAGAGAACGAGATAAACTTAAAATTACCTACTTTTAAGACTCATATATTTTGCCAATTTAAGTCCATAGACCTTCCATCTTGCCGTATATGACTTCGGTTGATCTTCATCTACTATTTCTAAATTATTCTTGGGAGTGGCATGCACAAAAATAAATGTGAAAACGTCTTTGATCCATTTTCCGCCCGGAAAAAGTTTCTCTTTGATTGTACGCACGACGCACACGTATAAGCACAAGTAATAATTCAAGGGCCGAGGCGCGCCAAAATGACAAGCGAATGATTCGCAGGCACTGACTAATATTGTGAACGTTAAAATACAGTATCGTAAATGTACGAGAGTAATACGACGACCTACAATGTTTCTGCAAGTTCACCTTGAATTCAAAATAAACAAACGAATTTCGATTTTCGGGAATGCCGAATCGCGATTCAATCCTGCGCTGAAACAAAAGATGTATGAACCGACCAAACTCGCACTGCGGAAACGAAAACCAACACACAACGCTTGCAGCCGATATATTAAAAATGAAAAACAAAATTCAACGATTAACGAATGTTTTTAGTATAGCACAAATCACTTTTTTATGCACAATACATTGAAACATTGAAGCCACAGTTTAATGGTTCGAAATTTTCAAACAGCCCACTGTAATTGTACGTTTTCACTAAATGGTTGAATAATTCAAATTTAGTCAGATTTGTAATTATTACTACTTCTCTTGAGTATTTAGAGATAATGGAGAGCGTATAATAATACGTCACTTCGTCCATCGTCTTGTTGTTTTCATGAGTAGAGAATCACTTGCTGCAGAGTTGATGGCTGATGAGATTTTTCTTTGTTTTTTTCACTGCGACGTCGCAACCGGTAACGTTTATACTGAGATTGTGCGCGGGCTTCGAATCGTATTGTCGTTTCAACGAGCAAGCCTAAACACGGGGAGCGTGAGCGAGGATACACAAAGTATAGAGAAAGCGATGTGTATGCAGTGTATGTAGTACGGTGCAGCTCTCTGTTATACTTCCCAGAGGGAGCGCGATTAGTGCGTGAAAATTTACAATGGTGCGCCGTGCAAACTGCGCATTCGCAAACTGCTAACTATTATTCGATACAAGCGAAAAAAAAAATCAAGGTATCGATAAATCGAATATTTAAGTTTTCGAAGTATTATACGATAATACATCGATACTTGAAAAAAAATCGGGTCGATACAATACTATCGAATAGTATCGCCGATCACTAAGCCTATGTGAGCTGACGTATGCCTACCAGCCTCGCGTAACATAATGTACATCTTTGGCTGTACCGCCTTTTCGCTCGCGAGATCATGCATCATGCGTGATCGTTTGCCGGTCTAATTTGCACCGTTTTAATTATTATATTTTAATTTTACAATACTTAATATTAGGTTATTGGTATATAACACTACTAATACTGACTAAAACCTTCCTCTTTTTTCTGCTCCTATTCTTTCCCCGTTGAACTACCGTTAGGCATATTTCGCAGGGAGAGGCCATCGCTCTTTACGAACTCCACATTCTGTCCACGATTCTATGGTCAGACTTTATGGATAAAAGTATCGCGGGCGCCGCGACGGCTTAGTCCCAAAACCTCGAGTCGAGGAATGAGTGATTTTGGATGAGAAACATTTTTATAAATTATTGTTCCTCATTAAATATTAATTTTTATTATGAAACTAACCAAATTAAACATTTTTAACATAAGTATATATTTTCCGATGTTTTTTTACGTAGATAACATAAGAAAAATTTTAAATTCTTTTCACGCCCCAAGATCGGCCTGCTCGACTTGAAATCGTGAGAATGAGCCGCCACGGCGCCACCGATATTTTTGGTCACAAAGTCTGACCGTATAATTGTGGTCAGAGCAAAGCTGAAAGAGCTCTTCCTGATGTGTCTCCCGCCCGCTGCGCGTCACAAAACAGCGAGTGCGGTTTTCATTACAGGATTCGGCTCGAGCCTTCTTGTGAATGTGGTTCTTGATTTCTGGCGTCTTCTTTTAAGTAAAAAACTAATAAAAAGGCCGTGTATACATACATACGAACATTTTGAGAATTCAATCAAGTTTACAAATATGTAAACCAAATTGTCCTACGAGGTCTGGTTCAAAATCTCGTTTGCAAGCCTATCACAGAGCTTACTCTATGAGGAAGCAAAAGTACAACTGTTCATTTCGAGTCGTTAATTTTCATAATATTCGGTGAATCTCTATCTTTTTGGTCTTAAATTAAAGCTTAGCTGCTCTGCTTTCATGACGACACAAAAAAAATAGTGGAAATTCCGGCATTCATACGTGAAAAAATGAAAAAAAAATTTTTTTTTTCAAATTTACGAAAAAAAATTTCAAAAAATTTCAAAAAAAAATTTTTTTCCCGTCTACTGCCAAAAAACCTTTTCTGGCCTCATTAATACTACAAACGACAATGAATGCAATTGAAATTTGTACAATCCACCGTAACATTTTCAAGATTTTGCCTCGGACACACACGCACACACACACACACACACACACACCCGCTCGTGCTTGGACTGGAAAGCAAGCAGGACGTGTGTTGCTCGCGCTCCTGGTTTTTTAATTCCTAGTGCGGTCATACGTAGTACCGAAGTGTCTGTGTGTGCGCAAAGTGTGCAGCTTGACGCGCTGCGTCGGTGCATGTGTGTGCAAGTTCTGTGGCTGTGCGTGTGCAGCTGTAGTGGTGTTTTTTGCCCCGCTCTGTGCTTTCCCGCGTACTGAGCTGTCGGTGTGAGCTCCGCGCGTTAGTGTGAGTGCTACAGACTCGCGCCTTGGCGCGAACACCGAAGGCGTGTGCGACTCGCGGCATGTCAACAGCCGTGAGCGACGGGCTACAGAGCCCGCAGGGGCAGACGTCGGTCGAGGGGCCCGGCGAGCCGAGCCTGATGGAGCTTGGGCCACTCCCGACGCCGCGAACGTTTCCTTGCGCAATGAATGCGATCACGGGGAAAATAATTGTCGCTCCTTTGCATTGCAAGGAGAGATTTCAAGCTCCCGTCACCCGCGGAATTTGCGACCGGGACCTTGGATGACAAGCTGGAGCGGCTGGACGGCCTTATACGTGGTCTTGGCCAGTTCATTCAAGGCAAGTCTAACCTACATAAGGAGGTGATCAGCTACCAGCTGAGCCTTGGTATGGCCCTCTCAGCGCTCGAGAAGTCTCTGGCGAGCCAAGAGCCGCCTCGCCCGCTCGCAGTAGATAAGGCGGTCTGCACTTCGCCTCTGTTCTCGGGCAGTGCAACCAGCAAGCGGCCTGCAACGTCACCGCTGGCGTCTCACGCAACACCCAAGCGCCACGCCGTGACAGCCGCACCCAAGCAGCATGACGAGAACAACAACGAGGTCGGAGACCAAGACGGGTTTGTACTCGTCGACCGCCGACGCCATCGCCAGCGTAAGCAGACGGCGGCGACACCTGGAGCGGTCCCGCCCGGCAACAGCCGAAGCCACGGCCAGCGCAGCGTAGAGCTCATCACCGATCAGACGCAATCGTCATCAAGGCGAAGGATGCGTCGAAGTATGCAGACATCCTGCGATCCCTCAAGTCGGACCCGACGTTGCAGCAGAAAGTCGGCAGCAGCGTAAATAACATCAGACGCAGCGCCGCTGGAGCCCTAGTGCTGCAGCTGAAGAAAGGCGTAGAGAACGCCTCCGACCTAGGCGAAGAGCTAGGCAGGGTGCTCGGCACTGCGGCTACAGCCAGTGCCCTGCTTCACACGTCCACGATCGAGATCAAGGACTTGGACGAGTGTGCCACCAAGGAGGAGGTTACCGCGGCACTGGACGCTCTCCTGGGCGTTCCGGTTTCTAAGCGCGACCCTGTGAAGTCTCTGCGGAAGGCATATGCAGGAACACAGGTGGCTGTGGTCGCGCTCCCGGATGACCTGGCTGCCGCAGCGCTGAAGCTCGGCCACGTGCGGATCGGCTGGGTGAATTGCCGCATCCGTGCTCGCGAGGAGGCTGCGCGCTGCTACCGCTGCTGGAGCCCTGGCCACATGGCCGCTCGCTGCAGGGGTCCCGACCGCACGGGGCTCTGCCATCGATGCGGCCAAAAGGGCCATCAGGCAAAGGACTGCAGAGGCCAACCATCATGCGTTCTCTGCCAGGAACGAGGAGCTGACGACCATCGTCACGCGTCCACAAGCTCGAGCTGCCCCCTGGCCCGGAAGATCACCCAGGACCGCCGATGATGAGAATCCTCCAGCTCAACCTCAATCACTGCGAGGCTGCCCAGGACCTGCTTTGCGATACCATCAGCAAGCTGCGCATCGATGTGGCCATCTTGTGTGAGCAATACAAGAACCTTGCTCCACCCAATACATGGCTCGCCGATGCCGACGGCCAAGCAGCTATCTGGGTGCATGGAGGAATTCCGGTGCAGGAGCGTCCAGCGCGAGTACATCCTTACTTCGCGTGGGCCCGAATCGGCGGAATTTTCTTTTTCAGTGTCTACGCTCCACCAAGACTCTCTGAAATGGAATTTTCCGCCCTCCTTGCCAACATCACCGAGGAGGCCCGCGACAGAAGGCCCCTTGTTATTGCAGGGGACTTCAACGCATGGTCAACGGAGTGGGGATGTAGGGAGACTAGACCACGGGCGTCCATCCTGCTCGACTCGCTCGCTCTCCTCGATGCGGTGCTGCTTAACACCGGTGATGCGCCAACTTTCAACGGCAGGCAGGGCAGCTCGATCGTCGACCTGACGTTCGTTAGCGAGACTCTTGCGCCCCGCGTAAAATCATGGACGGTGAGCGAGTGGTACACGCACAGCGACCACCAGGCCATCGTCTTCGAGATCGAGGACACCGAGACTTCCACCAGGCCCTCGACGCGCCGGAGCTGCAGATGGAACGCCCGTACACTCGATGCGGACCGTTTCTCTGCCGCCGTGTCCGCGCGTCGGTCGCTCCCGGGACCGCAGAGGATATGGCGTCGAGCCTCATGTCCGTCATCACCAGCGCATGTGATGCCTCGATGTCTAAGGCAAACCGCCGCCGTCGTGAGCCGGTGTACTGGTGGACGGCCGAGATCGCTGATCTCCGGCGCTCCTGCCTGCGGGCTCGCAGACTCTCCCAGAGATCGCGAGGCCGGCATGACGAAGAAACCCACGCGGAACTACGCCTCCGCCAGGCATCTTCTGCGCGTGGCGATCAAGACCAGCAAGCGTCGGTGCTGGAGGCAGCTTTGCGACGAGGTCAACAGCGACGTTTGGGGCAAACCACAAGATTGCCATGTCGCGCCTGCGATGCCCGCAGACCAGGCAGCCCAGCTCCCCTCTCCTGGTGCGCGGCGCGGTGGCGGCTCTGTTCCCGCGGGTGCCGAGCGGGCCCGCCCTGCAGCTGCCGCGTCGAGCGGAGGAGCTTATACCGGCCGTCACCTTGGGCGAACTCAGAGGAGCCCAGACGAGGATCAAGGAGCGCTCTGCGCCCGGCCCGGATGGCATACCCAACTCGGCGCTCAAGATCGCCATCGCCGCACGACCCGACATCTTCTTGCGGGTGTATACGACATGTCTGGAGACCGGCGTTTTTCCAACTGGCTGGAAGCGCCAGAGACTCGTCCTGCTCCCAAAGCCAGGCAAACCTCCCGACGAGCCGTCCTCGTATCGTCCGCTGTGTATGTTAGACACGGCGGGCAAGATTCTCGAGAGAATCATATGCGACCGGCTGGAGGCTTTCACAGAGAGACCCGGAGGCCTCTCGGAGCGACAGTATGGCTTCCGGAAAGGGCGATCAACGATAGATGCCATCGAAGACGTCATTTCCACCGCCCGTGAGGCCATCGCCGGCAAGAGATGGTACCGCGGCACCAAAAAATACTGCGCCGTGGTGACACTCGACGTGAGGAATGCGTTCAACTCGGCACGGTGGGACAACATCCTCGCCGCTCTACGCCGTTTGCTCGTACCCGATTACTTGCTGAGAATAATTGACAGCTACTTCTCGGCAAGAGTGCTCGACTTCACCACGGACGAAGGCCCGGAGTCCTACGAAGTCACAGCAGGAGTTCCACAGGGATCGGTACTGGGCCCGATCCTGTGGAACGTTATGTACGACGCGATCCTGCGACTCAACTTCGATGGCGATGTTCGTATCGTCGGCTTCGCGGACGACATCGCAGTGGTGGCCGTCGCCAAGCAGCTATGGCAGATCGAACACGATCTGAACGCTGCGATACTACAGGTGCGAGACGCGCTCCAGGCTCTCAGCCTACAAACGGCTGACCACAAGACGGAGGCTCTGCTCATCACAAGCAGGAAAAAGGAAAACCATCACCATCACGGTAGGCGACCACAGCATACGCTCGTCCCCCTCCATCCGCTACCTGGGCCTGCACATCGACGCCAAGCTGAAGTTCGACCACCACCTCCGAACAGTCAGCGCGAAGGCAGCCGGTGTGATCGGTGCCCTTACGAAGATCATGCCCAACTCTGGCGGGCCCAGAAGCAGCCGACGCAAGCTGTATGCTCACGTCGTCGACTCCATACTCCTGTACGGAGCCCCCGTCTGGAGCACAGCAGCACAAAAGCGAGCCTACATTCGACAGGCGGAGTCAGCCCACCGACGAGCCTGCCTGCGTGTGATCGGAGGCCGGCCGCATGTCTCTTACGAGGCCACATATGTCCTTGCCGGCATACCTCCGCTGGCCCTTCTTGCGGACGAGCGAGCGCGACTCTACGGCCGCCGCCGAGAGGACGCAGAGGACGAAGAACGCTTGGCAACGCTAAGCAAGTGGCAGGAAGCATGGGACCGGTCGACGAAGGCCCGATGGACGCACCGACTGATCCCAAGTATCAGAGTGTGGATCGAGAGGAGGCACGGAGAGCTGAACTACCACCTCACGCAGCTCTTGACCGGGCATGGCTTCTTTAAACACATAGCCGACGCTACGACCACAATCAAAGCGCACAATGCCCGGTCTGCCCCTCATCCATCGAGAACGCGGAGCACGTGTTCTACCACTGCCCGAGGTTCAGCGAAGAGAGCGAGACTACTCGCTGCTCCACGAGGTCATGACGCCGGAAAACACCACCAGGCTCATGCTCGCGAACGAGCCGAACTGGCTCGCTGTTGCTTCCTTCGCCTGCTCAGTCGTAACAAGACTGAGAGATGAGGAAGCGGACGGAAGGTGACGACCGGACGATGCTGCTGGAAGAAGACGCCACCTCAGCCAAGCCTCAATGAAGCGCATAACGCCAACCCCTCCATCCCCGTGAAGTAATGCCTAACGGCGGTTTCCGCGGGGATGGAACAAAGGGAAACCGACGTGGATGTATCTACATATACACTATGTACCCTAAATCAATGTTACACTCTCACTTTTACTGCTACATTTTATGCAATGTAAACTTCTAATTTTACTTTCTGCTAAATAAAATATATTAATACGTCCAAAAAAAAAAAAAAAAAAAAAAAAAACACACACACACACATACATACGGACATTTGTTGAGAATTCAATCAAGTTTACAAATATGTAAACCAAATTGTCCTACGAGGTCTGGTTCAAAATCTCGTTTTCGAGCCTATCGCAGAGCTTCCTCTATGAGGAAGCAATAGTACCATCTTGTGAGTGTGTTTCTTACTTCTTTTGCCTACTTACGAACCGTCCAATTTTTGCCTTCGGTGCCATCTTGTGAGTGAGGTTCTCGCTTCTGGCTTTATCTTGGGAGTTTAGTAAGGCTGGCTCTCCTCCTGTTGACATCAAGCGAACGGCCGATTCTCGCTTTCTGGCTTCATCTTATGAGAGTAATACTCGCCGTCTATCGCCTTCTTGCGAGTGTAATTCTCGCTTCTGGCTCCATATCGTGGGATAGGTCCACCTGACCATGTGGTCCTCGCCTTCCGGCGCTGTGCCGTGACTGGGTCTACATTATATTGAGTACATCGTTTTTGAGTTGAAAATTCCAGAAATTTTTTTATATTTTTTCGTTTTCCAATCGCCATTTTGTGTACATAAAATCATATTTCATTAATTGGAATCGTCATAACTTTAAGATAACGACCCATGGTTACTTTATTCGTACCTAAGAAGCCAGGATTTAAAAGATTTTCATGCGAAAATCTGAAAAGAAAAAAATTTTTTTTTCGAAATCACGTTTTTTTTATAAAACCATCCATAACTTTTGACGTTTTTTTTATATCAAAAATCTGACACGAGGTTCAGAAAATTCATTAAATTTTGCGTAAAATATGTGTAATATCCCGTATATCGATTGAATTGATAACACTAGATTAGTTATAAGTAAAATAGTTAATTAAATATAATAGGTATAATCATGGTTAGAGTAGGTGCGTTCAGGTCAGCGTTCACAACAAGTCTGAGCCTAGTACGGTACATGCGAGAGAGCTATCTGACGTAGTCAGTAGTAGTCGCTACGAAGTAGTCACTATATTACAATATGCGAACTCATAAGTTCCCCAGACATAATTTTCAGCAAAAGTACCATGGCTCAAAAAGTTTCAAAAATTTGCCTGTCCCGGATTTAATGGGTTAATCGCGTAGATAACTATATGAATATAAAGCTTAGTACAAAGAGAAACTAAATGCTTTCGGGTAGTATAACGGTGATTCGAAAATCAGTGCAGTTGAATGATATTTCTAACTCGTAGCACTACTACATCAGGCCTTCATCCAGTTTGATGTTGATTCAGCGGTTTATTTAGAAGCTATGTAGCTGGTACGAATTTAAGGGGAGTCTAACACCAATTCTCTCCTTTTTGGCATTTTTGTGATATAAACCACAGTTTAATGTTAATCTACATTTTTTTTTTTAGCCTTTCGGCACTGTGCGCAAGGTTCAAATCAGAATTTTTCAGGTGGGGATCCCTGATAGGAATCAAAATCATCAGAAACCCAGAGGAGTAAATTAGTGTATGACTCCCCTTACAGTAACTTACTACCTCTCTGATCCCTAAAACAACATTATACACTAGACCTACTTTAATTCTGTCCGGTCCACCTAGTAGTGGAACGTGTATAAGCATAGGAATTCCGGCGTTCCAGCGGACAGAATTAAAGTAGGTCTAGTGTACTACTAAGGAACTTCAAAATGTGTGTCACAGAGGCCGTTTGATAATGAAGTGTGCATCACCCTAGTTCAAGGTGTTGAGTGAACTGAAAAATAAAACTCACGTTAGAAGATTTATAAAAATTTTTCTCCTGATAACCCTTAGCATATCAAAATTTCGAGATGAATCGCTTGCTTTTTTAAAGCAGGAACCCCTTTTTTTATTAATTATAGTACATTAATTGTTTGTCGGTAGTTTGAGGTGTGGTCGATTCGCAGAAAAGAAAAAGTCGTCGTCTTGGTTGAAGAAAGGGCCTTTATTTTATTCATTTAAAAATTACAAATGAAACAAAAAAAATTTTCTTTTATTGATATACAGAACTTAAATAGAACAGATTCGATGGGCACGTGATATTCGAGCTCCATGATCCGTTCGTGGCGGCAGCTCGAGGGCGACTGAGACCCCCCGCGCAGTCGTCGTGCGCAGCTCGTCACGTGACTGGCCCTGTCCAACGCGGCAAGTTACAAATATTCTTGAACAGTGTTGATCTCTTTTCCTTACACCAATGTTTGTATCACAACTTTACCCCTATATACTACATGGATATGAACATAATTATTTCTTTAAATTTATTCACTTATTTTATGGGATAAAATAAAATATTTTAAAGAATAAGTTTCTTCGTATTTGTAATGGATTTTTGTGACTTATTTTAGATATATGAATTAAATCATATCTGTGATTCATTGACTCCAAGATCTATAGTAATCATTGATGAACCGTTACCTAATATATTCAACATCGAGGGAGAAAGTATTTTAATGGCATTATGTTTGAGATTATCATCATCAACCGCTTTCACTTTTTGTGCTACTCTTCAATCATGTTTACTAGATCTTTCAAAAGATATTTTAAATATAACAAGGTAAGTAACATATTAATGAATGAAAAATATAAATATATGTATAATTTTGATGTGTAACGTCTTTTTTTCATATATATTTTTTTCTCATTTTTGATATTGCATTTATCTTTCAAAGTAAAAAACCATCTTATCGTTTAAAACTATTTTATGCAATAACTTGACGAAAAATGTCTTTTTTCGCGCATTTTTTAGTGCGCAAATAGTACTTTACGATACAAGTACCATAAGTAACACTTTTTGGCACGGCGTAGTTTAGGGCCCGAGCGCAGCGAGGGTCCTAACAGCTGGGCCGAAAAGTGTCCCCATGGCACGAGTATCGTACAACATTTTATAGCACTGTGCTAAGTTCACATTTATGCCCCCTTTTCCGAGTCATGAGTCGCCCTTTCTGGTAGCGCGAAGTGAGGTTAGCGCACGAGTGTATGCGAGTATGATGCGAACGCCGCGGTGCCAGAATGTGCGATTTATGTCACAGAAAAGCGTGCCATAAATGTGAACTTATGCCACGCAGTGCTATAAAAGCGTTTATGGACATTGGTGTGCGGTAAAATGCCTCATTTTGGACACGAGTATGCGGTATAATGCCTCATTTAAATGAAAGTATTTTTCGCTTACTATTGCATAAATAACTATTTTTTACGTAAATGTACATCTTTTATTGATGTATTGGATGTAGGTTAATTCAGTTCAAAACAGTTTCACATTTTTCAGGCAAGATAAAATTATATACGCTTTTCAAAATTCATTGTGTATTGTATCAAGACTTATCATATAAAAAGCTTTCATAAAGTACGATCATTCCCAAACAAAAAGTTTCTATTTTACGAAGGGATCAAAGATACCTTAACTTTTCGAAAAATAAATTTTCTTATTGCTTGTTTTGATAGGATTGTTTTCAATTATCTAATCCTCCGTTCAAGATCCTAATATTTTTATTTAGTCAATATTTTAACAAAATTGAATGAAACGATTCAAATTAAGGATAAGCGTTGTAATGAACCTAATTTGCCTAGAAGTAGATAAATATTATCATGCATTGATTATAAATCATATCATTAACAGTGTCAAGGTGTTTTATGTTCATAATAATCATAGTATCACTATTCCACCCTGTGTGTTTATGCAGGGTGTCACAAAAGTATGGAAACCTTTAAAAATCTCGCACAATACGCGTTAAAAATAGTGTATCACTTGCGTGCCTAGGGGGCAAAAAACTGGAAAGCCTCAGAGCACGTGTAATTATCGACCGAGGAGAAGCGGAGGCTAATAAACATGTGCTCTGAGGCTTTCTTTTTTTGCTTCATCGGTGCGTGTACTTTTTTTCATAATTCCCTCAGCAGAAATGAACTTTTACGTTTCGTAACATAAACGCAAAGCTACAGCAGTCAGAAAATCAATTTTTCAAATAGAACTTCCCATTTTTTATTTTAGATTTGAAATGAGCGGAAAATTTTATCCTCGAATGAGCCTTTTTGTTTTCATCCAAGGTCATTTTTTGGGCGCTAAAGTTAGAAAATAAATTCCTTACGTGAGCTTAATTTTAGGTTAAATCAGGGTTTTATTTAAGTCTGTAGCATTCTTAAAATGACCTTGTAAAAAAAAACAAAATACATATTTCAACATACAATTTTTCGCTCTTTCAATATCTGAAAAAAATGGGGAGTTCTACTTGCAAAAACTATTTTTATGTCACTGTAGTTTTAAGGTTACGTTCAAGATCTATTCCAATGTCACCATTAGATTCCCCGTCTAAAATTACGTTCGATACGGGGTTTTTGATTTTTTTTAACGCGAAATGTACGAGATTTCTACAGGTTTCCATACTTTTGTGACATCCTGTAGATCAACCAAAAAGACTAATATGCTGTCCGCTATGCTCGCATGCGAACTAAATAATTAGTACTTTACGACACAAGTGCCATAAATAACACTTTTTGCCACGGCATAGTTTAGGGCCCGGGCGCAGCTAGGGTCTTAATAGCTGGCCGAAAAGTGTCCCCATGGCACTAGTATCGTATGCAATTTTATAGTACTGTGCTAAGTCAACATTTATGCTCCCTATTGCGATGCACATGTCGCACTTTCCGGTAGCGCGAAGTGAGGTTAGTGCACGAACGTAAGCGAGTGTGATGCGAACAACGTGATTTTTACCCTTCGTCGCTCAATATTTAAAAAAAATCTGTTCATGTGTATTTTTTTAAGGCACTAACCGAATGATTACACTTTGAGCTTTCTAATAAACAGTTTCTATTACTCTTGAATTACAATTGAGACGAGAGTATTATTTAGATTGATTTTCTATTATCAGAGATATCTTAAATAATAACTCCTTACATTACAGCTATGTAGTAATGCATTGGGTTTTATCTACAAGATAAAAAGAAGATGAACTTTTATAGCTTTGCGTGGAATAAGTTTAAAACTATGGCACGCTTTTCTGTGGCATAACGTGAAGTGGGGTTAGTGCACGAGCTTAGCGAGTGCGATGCGAATGACGTGGTGCGAGAAAGTGCGACTTATGCATCGGAGAAGGGGGCATAAATGTGAACTTAGCATAGTGCTATAAAATTGAATATGATACCCGTGCCATAGGGGTCACTTTGGGACGCGGCTAATAGAATCCTCTCTACGCTCAATCCTAAAACTCGTGCCATAAGGTGTTACTTATGGCACTGTTTCGTAAACTAAAATACTAGATTAACCGGGCAAGTTCATATTTTTTCAACAGTTTAAAACCTGCTTTTCACGCCTTCACGTCGAAGCGCGCATCGTGACGCATTGAAAAATTACTCTGAAACCCCCGAGGCACATTTTACACTATTAAAAAGAGTTTCGAGAACAGATCAAATTATCAGAAAAATTACCACTGCAGGAAATGTGTAAGAAACGTATATTACAATTTTCTGAAATTTTTTGCATCAGAAACAGTGCAGGACGCACAAAGTTCTCAAATTAATAATAAGACTATTTTTGTAATTTATCATCAAGCGCTCATTATAAGTTTATAATAAAGCGTCGCGTATACAAAATATTTTTTTAAGTTTATGCGTCACTTCTTTAAATGTACTTATAATAATGCGTCACCAAAAAAGCAGATACATCGGTTATTTATTCAGAATAAATTATTTGTTCACAGTTTGTATTTCGACTCGGATAACCCAGAAGCAAGTAAAGCATATCCGAATTCACGGAAGATTAAAGTAGGTGTGATAAAATGCCCAATTCGATCTGCGTCCATAATAAATTTTACTAACTTACCTAAATCATTTACTTGTGAAACTTCAGGGAAAGTAAAAGATACAGTTGATTTTTGGAATACTTGTAAGGTATGTAGTACTTCAGTCGTAAATAAAACATAACAGTTTTATAAATATATTATTTTTATATGAATTTTAGTATTCAAAAATTTACATGAACTGAAATGTTCAAAATTTAATCATGCTGAAGACTTTTTTGTTTGATTTTTTGTTTTGAGATTTTATTTCAATTTGAAGGTATACAGACGGTAGATTTTCAAGAATATTTTCAGTATGCAATAAAATTAAACAATTGTTTTTTTTTAATTGCAGAACGAGGTTATTATATCAATAAAAAACTACCAATCAGTTCCACATAAAATATACAGTATGATGGCCAAATTATACCATCAATTGTCCATAAAAATTCATTCGGAAAATCAGATTCAAATGATACCCCGAGATTTGATCTACAAGATTTTTTTGTACAATGAAAGAAAATATGTGCAAAAAGCAATAAATATCAAATACAGCGAAACATACGAGCAACTGAATTATAATAGTAATTTTATATCTATCATAATAAATTTAATTATATCATTAAAACGAGTTGAATTTCTCGAATACATTAGTTCTCAAAATATGATCTCGTCTTCTAATGAATTTTCACTTGTAATAAAATCTGATTGTATCCAAAAAAAATCAAGTTTTATTTTACGAAAGCGTTTGGGATGTGAAAAAAGTAATAAGTATGATAATTTATTGAATGACTCAACTAGTAAAATCACTCACGAACGAAATATTTTCGAGTATTTGAATGTTGCCAATAGCACTTTTTCAAGTAGTAAGAATTTACGAGATTTTCAGATGAATATTTATGTACATAAGTTTTATGCTAATATGATGAACTGTACTTTGATGAATTACACTTAAATTTAATGAATAAAATTTAATAGCTTAGTTTTTTATTTTGTTTATACTTTTTATTATATTCTGGGGTAGAAAGGCAAAATGATATATCTTTATTCTTCGGGTTCACGATAATAACTCATTTTCAATTATATGTGTATAACTTGAGTTCTACAACCATTACATTTCAACTTCATCTAATGTATCTTTTGAGCTATAAATCACGGAAATTAAATGACTCATCATAGGGCAAGTACGAAACCGTTGATTTAAGTATAGGTCCATTTTTTGCCGGGCAAGCTTATTTTTGCTGGTTGCGATTGTAACTAAATTAAACGATTGTATCTTAACCTCTTCTGGCCGGCACCTAGAACTCATAATCGGAAACATTTTTTTGCATTGATTCGGTGATCTTTCACCCCAAAAATAAAAATGTCAATATGAATATCGATTGCAATGCTTATTTTTGTTAAAACGCACAATTGTTCTGAATTTGAATTTTTCAATTTATGAATTGAAGTCACTGGTCATGAATTAAAAAAAAGAACTAATTTTTCCAAAACCAATCACTTAACAATATCTAAAAAAAATTTTAATAACTGACGGTAATAATGACTAATTTTCATTATATGGTTATAAATTTTGCCTAATTAGAACGATCGATCGAGTAATTGCTTTTTTCCAACTTTTATATGGCTTAAAACATTGATTTAAATCATATTTCATGAGTCCACATTTAGTGATTTTTAAAGGCTTGCTCTATACAATGAGAAACATAGGTTAGTTTTGCTTACATTCATTTTGGGGGACTCCCAGTAGATCAGAAAGTAAGTGTACATATGTGCCTCTCGGTTTGAAGAGTAATAAAATAGTTTAAATTCAAAGAATTTCCATATGAGAGTTTTAACAATAAAATTTTATTTAAGATTAGCTTTAGCTGAAATAATAAATGGAACCATGCTCGTTAAGCACTCGGAAAGCAACTAATTTGAGCGCCCTCTACTATTTACATATCCACAGTACGTAAAAAATTGTTAAATACTAACAACGAAAATGTGTTTTGTTTTTTTTGAGACTTTAGTACTTTATTTATATTGAAATTTTGAAGCTATTCATATAAAATAAATTAACTATCAAGAGATAAATGATGAAAATACTTTATTTCATTTTGTTTGAATACATGTTTGATTTTTTTCCAAATATGAGTAATTATTGTGTCGTACTATCAGTTATGCTTTGCCTCCAAGTAGCGTGGAATGGAATTTTCAATATTTTAACGCGTGTTTTTGGCAAAGCCGTTAATAGCAACTTTTGCAAGTGTGGCAATGGCAATATTTCTACTTGAGGATTACTTGAATTAAGCTGCTGTTCTTCTGTAAACAAAAAAATGATAGTAAAATTGAATTAGTTATGCACTTAAATTTGTAACGTATTCATTGAATTTGATTAGTAAACAATAAAAATATTATATGCACAATGGAAGTATTGGTGTGTTATAGACTTCATTTTGTAATTATAATAAAAAAACACATGTGCTCATTTTTCAGGAATATTTCAATGTTTGTTTTCTTCAACTTTTTTTCCTGGACAACACTTTCCTCAACTCTTCAAGTCCAAACAGGTCGCTATTACGCCACTGTTTCCGGTTGCTGTATTTGCGTATGTAATGGAGTCTACGAGATGTATGAATAACTAATTTCAACGTAAAACGTAAAATGATATTATAAAATCTAAAAACAGATTTCCATAAAAATGAGCAGGTGCAAAGTGATACTATAGTTAATCCGAAAGAATGTGGTTGAAAAAATATTTACTTTACTTTTATAATTTTTCACATCAAAATCATTCAAAATTTCATGTTTTTAGTGCAAGAAACATGCCCTTAGTGCCTAAACTACGAGTTAGCGAGATACAAATTACGGAACTTTTAAAAATGACCATATCCAAAAATACAAAAATTGTGAAAAAATTCACTTTTAATTGTCCAATATTAATCACAATAACTTGTAGTTAAGGTACATGCACCAAAACCTCGAGCGTTCGAATGACTTTGAATGGTTTTGACAGAATAAATATTAAATCTATTAGAAAAATAATTTGATTAGATTCAATTTGGCTCGCGGTCAGGTCTGTCTGCTGTACCAACTTTACGCATAGAACTGAAAAACCTATAAATTATACAATATTGAAAGTAGAACTCTTGCCTAAAGCAACTTCAGGGAGGACGAGGGTCGTGAGCTCAACTTTACTATGATATTGACTATGGTAAATGATATACAATGTTATGTAATTGACCATAATAGCTGCAATACAATTACGATGGAAACACTAAATAGTTTATGTTATTATATTGATCAATGTTGTATTCATTTTTTCAGAACATACATATAATAATTGATTCCTTACCTTTCAATTGATTTTTATCATTAACCAAATCTTGTATTAAACTCATGTATGGAACTGGTTTAAGAACAGGTATTGAGTCACCGCTAACATGTTTGCTCATTTGGTTACACTGATCAACAAATAATTCTGTGACCTTCAAGAGTTCTTGAGTTACACCCCAAACAAAGTGAGTTAAATTATTTGATAATTCGGTCACTCCTCGTAAGATCATATTGTTTGAAGTAGCAGATTGAGATACATAAGTAGGTATAATCAAAAATCTCTTGATATTTTTACAATTTGCCAGATGCTTATCAAAACCATTTTTAACATCAAAATTGACTAACTCCAGTTGAGTCAAATTTTGCAGTTTTGCAATACCTTCCAAAATATCAAAAGTACAACAAGTACCTTGTCCTTTTTCCAAACGCAATCTACTAAGTGATTGAAGTTTGACCAATACTTCAGTTCCGAATTTTTCTGGAAAATCACAGCATTCTCCAAGTTCTAAGGATTCCAAATTATGTAATGATTCCACGATTTGAATTTTTTTCTGTCCCAATTCCTTGATAGATGTTAAGCTCTGAAATAGATTTGAAAATTTAATAAAATCATTATTTAAGAATCATCATAAGATTAACTCAAAGACCTATAACTAAATACATAAATAAGTGTGAGAATTATTGAAATAATCCATTAGTTTCAATTCAAGTTCATTCAAAAAAGAGTTTGGTTTTTACTTTTTTTTTAAACGGAATTTGAAAGTGTTGAGGAATTTTAATAATAAGCATTCGAAAACTCATTTTGGTAATAAGAGCTTTTATTATTACTATTCTTTATGAATACAGTCAACCCGTAAGGAACTTTTGCCTGTGGTTTGGCGATCGAATAAAACGCCCTGGGTTACGTCAACTGTGATGGAAGACTGGTTTTCTAACGCATTTGAAGTAAAAGAATATTTACTGAAAGAAAATCTTCCGTTCTAATATTCTGCTTTTGTTGGATAATACCAAGAGCTATCCACTTTCTTTATTGACAGCCCATCCAGATGTTCAAGTCCTATTTCGTCGTTTACATCACAATCCCTACGCTCGCGCACTAACTTCACTCTACGGTACGAGTAATACGACTTACAACTCGGAAAAGGAGGCACAAATGTGAACTTAGCACAGTGTCTTAAAATTGAGTATGATATTTGTACTATAGGGGATACTTTTCGACACAAATATTAAGAAAACCACGCCGTGCCATAAAGTCTTACATTTGCACAAGTATTATAATGTATTAATTTAAATCTAATGGGTTATTCATAATAGTTGAATGATTTGAAACTTTTTTTTATGAATAAGCATATCCTCACCGGTGGCACAAAGAGTAATTTGCAATACAGGTGTCATAAGTAACCTTTTTCAGCAAGTTATAGTTCCGGCTTAAATGCTAGGCTAAAAAGTTTTTTTTTGGTACGACTATCGTAAGCAATTTTATGGGACTATGCAGATAAAAATGTTGCTCTCTTTACTGAGATATAAGTTGCAATGAGTGCGATGCAAGTGAATGTGTGTATCACACTCGCTACTCTCGTGCACTAACTTCACTCCACAGTGCCAAAGACAGTGAAACATACCTCGGAAATCAGGATATAAATATAAACTTGCCACGTTGATTTAAAACTGCCTGTATGATAACCTTGCGTAAAGATATTTTTTTACCCGACTATTTTAAGTTTCGCAATTTATATTCGTTGTAAATTACTATTTCATTTTCGTGCTGTTAGTTTCAGGCACATTGACAGTCAGATATAAGTCATAAATCTCCACTATGATTGCTTGGATTAACAAAAGATTCGAACAGAATAGTATGAAAGTATAGCAATGTTATTACCACAATTTTAAGACCTGAACGGTTACAATTGATTAAATATTGCATTTAAATTCATACGGCACGGGGTTTTATAATCGTAAGTCATTACATACAAATACTGGACTAATGAAAACATAAAAGGTACTAAAGACATTTTTTATATGTAAAAAGACTTCTGTAAAGAAACATAGATTTACATCAAAAACGAAAAATGTTAACATTAACATTTAATTTTTATGTTTTTCAATTTACAGGATTTAACACTGGTTTGTCCTTTTAAGAATCATTCATCTCTTTCTCTCTCTCTCTCTCTGTAAGTACGATAGCAAGCACTTCTTTTTTGTTCTCTGTTTTTGGCTTTTTTGTACTGCTTTCGCCTCCCCTCGGGCGTTTTGCTTACAGGTACTTGCACGCTCCTATTGCAAGGGTCAACTGCAGTTGGTTTTTTAGCACTGTTGTTGCCCTTGCATTGCATAAAATCAACATTTCTTTCGTCAAATTGGACATAGACAGTTAGTTTTTGCATCGATCAAGAGAGAGAAATCATGCGCACATCATTTCGCGCATCATTAAGGAAATCTATAATCTTTCCTCGAAATCGTGTCAATATCATCAAATGCAAGATAAGTTGCCGACTTCAGATGCCCAGGCGCGCGCGCGCAACACCTGTACACAGTGCTCGGAAATCATTACAAGAGGTGGGTCGTATGTGTGTTGCTCTGTTTGTAAATCACTATCCCATCTCTCCTGTCTCCCCTCCCAAATCCACATAATTCAATTTGTGTGCAGTGAGTGCGCATCGCTAGCAGACGACTCTTCTCGTGCGTTGACGTCAAGCAAGCACTCGTTGACAGAGTCTGGTTCGTTGAACTCAGCTAAACGTCCACTCTCATCACCACTTGACTCTGCTGCCGAACATCCTCAGAAGACCGCTTGCCGATCTCGCAACATATCAACATCAGATAAAAACCCACTCGAAGCAATGATGCAGCAGATTTTACAGGAACAGAGAGAAGCGCGAGCTGAAATGCGCCATATCGGTAAACGTGTAACGAGATAGCGCCATCGCTGAGCGCGCGCATGGATGCCACCGAGAGTGCACAAGCTGCGTCGCAAATTAAAATCAAGGAGCAATTGTGCGAGATAGGTAGTCTCAAGGCTGAAATCGCTGACCTACAGGAAAGTAATAGACATTAAACGGACATGTGCGAGATCCGTTTCAGCAACTTACCAGCTTTTCCGAACACCCACAGCGTCGATAAAGTGACGACCATCTTAAAAACCCTTGATTGTGACGAATCAATCTCGCGCATTGTCTCAGTTCGCGAATGGAAACCGTCTCGCTCATCAACCTCATCAGGAAAAGAAACTGCAAATACAGTGTTGGTGACTCGCTTTACTTCATTTGTGGCATGTGACTCAATCGTGTCGTGCACACGCAGGCTCGCGACAGAAACTTCTGGCAACATTTTTGGCACCACGGATAAACGCAGGATATTTGTGATCCCTATGCTTCTTCCACCTCCATACAAGCTGTGGCGTGCAGCCCTCGCTAGAGCCAAGGAATTAAACTATGCACTCCCGTTGCTTCGAAATTCTTCTGTCTACATGCATACCACATCAACATCACCACTAATTTAGATTACAAATCTCACAGAGTTAACAAACTTAAAAGCAATAAGGTCTTATTCAGTCATCGTCAGGCAAAAAATCCTTGTGACACACCTAGAACGCTTAAGCAACTCACGAAATCGATCTCAGTATCTTGGATTAGAAGCAGTTTGGTTCCAGTACAAATCTCTTCCCGTTTTCGAAAACCCAGCCTCTCGTATCAACTTTCTTTCCTTACCCATCGACCATAAATGAAGTAAACCAGACGACACACAACTCGAATCAAGACACCTCTTTTATCCTTACGCAAATGTAAATACTTCTTCTACTTTACTGTAAATTGTACACGTGACCTATAATTATTATTATTACGCTTATTGTAATTATCGTCGTAATTTTTCTACCTCTTTCTAAAAGAGCTCAAACAACTTTATATAAATTACAATTTTTTAAATCTTTTTTATACAAATAATGTGCTATGCAATATGGCCAGTCAGGGTGGTACCCCAAGGTCAAATAAATCTGTTTAAGGTGATGCCGAAGCCCCGATTTTGACCGACCGAGCATAAAAAATGTAAATTTAAATAACTTTTTTACTAGACCGATTTTCGAAAAACGGCTCAGTGGAGCCCTCCGTATTGATCCTGTGAACAACTGTACCAAATTTCATCCCATTTCATTCAATAGTTTTTTTCGGAAAACGGGATCGAAATTTTTGAACCTGAAAAACCTAAATCAAAAATTTTGATCCTGTTTTCCGGAGGAAATATTGAATGAAATGGGATGAAATTTGGTACAGTTGTTCACAGCATCAATACCAAGGGCTCCACAGAGCCGTTTTTTGAAAATCGGTTTAGAAAAAAAGTTATGCAAATCCAACTTTTTAATGCTCGAACGGTCAAAATCGGGGCTTCGGCACACCCTTAATCAATCAATCAATCAATCAATTATTTTTGGAAACTCGAGGAAACAGTGAAGCCAGCCTAAAAATCAATTTTCAATACCATTTTTCGAAAGTTTTACTAATTTTTTATGCAAAGAGATCCATGACAATATCTTTTGAAACTTTTTAAGGGTATCATAGGACCTTAAAAAAAAATCTTGTTAAGAACTTACCATAATACGTGGTCCGAATATATCAACTTTGATTTTACGGTATTATACGCTATACCTTTATTTCGTTTAGAATGAAACCATCCACCAGGGAAGTTCATGAAGCAAACTTTACATCAGTGTTTACAAAGCCCGTGTATTATTGTAGGACCAATTTTTTTAAACTTCAAAAGAAATATTCAGTAGGTATTTCGGAAAACGAGATTGCAAATTCTGATTTTTAGGCTGACTTTGCTATCTTGTCAACATATTGTTAATACTTTATACTTTATAAAATCATTAATTTGAAGTAAATTAAAAACTTACCAAATGCGTCAATTGAGTCAAATTTACTAAAGACCTTAAGTCTCCATTCAAAGTCATAGCAGTTAAACCTTTTAGACGTAGTTCAGTGCAATTCTTTAATTCAGAAACACATTCAATATTGATTGATTCACATTTGATAGACAAGGCATTAAGAATTTTCAATTGAGGACAATTTTTCATTACTTCTTCAACAACCATAGCTGGACATCTGCATAATTCTAACTTTAACAGACTTGTAATTTTAGGTATAATGTTCACAAACTTTTGCCAAACGGAATCTGCTGCATCTCCTGCTATTAGCATTTTGCGTAAATCTAAATATTGAGTACCTCGACTTTTTAATGCTTCAGCGAATCCATCCCAATCTGTCACTTGACTATTTTTCATTCTGACAGTTTTCCATAATGACGGATGAGCAGCTAAGTCTCGCCACATTCGGCATACTCTTCCTGCACGCAATAACTCTTGAACTTTCAAATATTGAAATATTCGAGATAAAGCATGATATCCAGCACAAACAGAAACCATGAAATGTTGTTTATTATCTGCTTCAATTTGATTAGATTTTTTTCTGTAAAAAAATGAAATAATTAATTAATTTTCTAATAAATCATATTTCAACCTTAAAGTCTTTATAAAAACGTGATGAATATTTTGAAATGTAAAACGTAGAGTATTGTAGGTGTTTTTTTTTAAAAAGCTTTTTCATACCGAGAAATTGGAAATTAAGACAAAAAATTGAGTGTTTTGTTTCAATGAAACAAGTTTGCTAATTTTTTACCTATCTCTCAAAAAAGTTTTAGAGCTCTCTAGACATTTATTTGTATTTGTAATTATTATAATTCTTTTTTTTTTTTTTTTTAAAAAATTTCAACCTATAAAGAAAAGAATTTTGAAAATTCAGTTCAGGTGATTTGATTATCTTGATTTCATTATATGTAAAGGCACTAGACGTGAAACTTCAGAATTTTTTTCTTTCAGGAT
The DNA here is from genome assembly GCA_034770305.1 of Trichogramma dendrolimi. Classification (NCBI taxonomy): domain Eukaryota; kingdom Metazoa; phylum Arthropoda; class Insecta; order Hymenoptera; family Trichogrammatidae; genus Trichogramma; species Trichogramma dendrolimi. The sequence goes on from JAPMIB010000196.1 coordinate 33,788, forward strand.
GAATTTGTGGTATTTTGTTGAAGTATTTTAAATGATATTGAATGTTTTTCTTTATTTGAAATTTTTAAATTTCAGTAAATATCTTTTTTTAATGTAATGTAAAAATACTTTTCGATTTAGCCACTCGTAAAATTACAAACGAATTCATATTACCAAAACATTCTCGATTTAGTTTTTCATCGGTACTTTTTTTTAAATTTTTATTATCGATAGTGAGTACCGAGAGTACAGATGCAGCCGAAATTTACATTTTCCAGATATTTTTTTATTGATATTTTTAGGCTAATTATCAGCTTAGGTAGTTTGAGTAAAGGCTCCGTCAACCTCTTACCACATATTACAAATCATCGATTTACAACGAATTTACCCAAAAAAAACTGATATATCACATGAAAAGTAGTACATGTATGCATAAATATGCATCATACACTACGATTTATGAATGAAGACAGGTGCACGAAGCTATAAAAGCGCGAGAAATACAGTATGTGTTGTTATTTGACTGAACAACACGTACCAATTGCTTAGGGGCGAGCGCAAGAGACAGAGATATACGAGGTTTCATAATCGTTTTAAAGGCATGAGAGTATCTAGCAATATTTGCTCGTATTACGAGACACAGTAGAGAGGAGTGAGATAACTCTCGGGACTATCCAGCGCCAGCTAATCCCAGCGCACGAAACAACTACACAATGGTGAAGCAAAAAACCTACAATTAACGTGCTCGCTCATTTTTGGCGTATTGACAAGGTAGTATAGGTATACTTAATGTGTGTAAAAAAGTTTCACTTGAATTATGTGAATTAAATCATTAAAAAAAACAACGTTCTTGAATTTAATTTACGATTTTTACATTAATTATTTACATTGTAAGAAAATCTTATAGTTACCTTTCATCCGAAGATGGTAGAACATTAGTATTCCTGATTATTTTTGAATCGAAGTTAGAACTCGTAAAAGTGTAAGGTCCAACTTCATTAAGAGACAATAATAATTCATCTGTTTTTGGTTTTATTTCAACGGTGTTAATACTATTAACATTGCCGTTTAAAGAATAATGAGCTTCGTCATCTGATATATTTGTTTTCGAAATTTCATTACTATAACGATTCAAATTGATAGGTGAAGACCGCAATGAAGTTACAGGACGCTTAGAGACAACGATAAACTTTTTACCCTTTATAGATGCAATATTTTGTATGGGTCTCAAGTTCAAATTATCATTACATTTGAACTCACTTGTCGATACCTTAGATAATTTATTTTCACGTGAAGTGTTATCATTATTAAAATCATTATAATTTTCGAATGAAATAAGTGACTCTTTAGTTTTCGGGACCATTTCCAATGATTCTTTTTTTTTCAAAACCTGTTTTTTCCGATCACCTAACTCTTTGTAAAGTAAAGAAGTTTCTGCACTTGAAGATTCTCGAAAAGACTCATTGGTTACAAGTTGACAATTCTGCAATATTAATGTACTGATATAGATAAATGAAAAACATTTTCATATGATGAGAAGTTGAGGTAAAGAGTATGGGTGTTACGTCAATGCAAAAGAAAACGTAGCTAATAAAGTTGAAACATTGTTTTTATAAATCAGTGGATATCAGCATAATATATCAAATATTATTTACTGTAAAAGAAAGCATAACTTCCAAAAAAAATTAAAATACTTAAAGAATCCATAATCGTTGTAGGTACCATTTATCTAGGAGAATAACTAACAAAACAATTCAAGTCTTATGTCGGACTTGTTTTAGATTTCAAACCAAATTTCTGAGGTTTTCAGAACTTGAGGCTTTTTATAAACGTATTGCGAATATTTTCTATTGGATTTATAAAGGAACGATCATCTTTATATTTCATCAGCTTGAAGTTTCGAGGAACTGAGATAATTTTTCGAACATGCAAACATAGATAAAATTAAACATATTTTTGGTTGGATTAATTAACAGAATATTATCCATACTTTTTTAGAGATAGAAAAGTTATAATAATTCATATTTACATATTATTCATTACAACATTTTGAGTCCTGATTAGATTCTTTTTAATCCAAACAACATTTGTCTAAGAAAAAGAGAAAAAATGTAAAGATTTTTAATTGAATGAACAACGCTTTATATTTTTACACTAGACTAAGTAACGTAGTGTAGGATTTCGCTTTGAAAAAATTTAATTAATCAAGTTTAATGAATATTTAAAACTGAGAATCAGTTACAAGACTTTAAAATATCAAAAGGATGATAAATTTGAAAAATTCAATGAAGTCACTTGATCAAAAGATTAGGTCTTCGAAAAATAAAGTTCTTCACGATGGTCTTTCCGAAACCATCTTTAAATGCTTTTCAGAGTCATTTCAAAAAATAGAATAACAATTTGAAATTAAAAATCTGACTTGTGGGCTGTGTATAATCCATTAAAGATTTCAAATTTTACGGGTTTTAATTTTAAATGTTCTAAATAATAAAAAAAATAATAAGATAAGCCTTCATTTTTCGGTTATATTATGCTTACCGACTTACAGCCCAAATTTTAATCATCAGAATAATACGGTTAAGTAGACAGTTGTTTCTAGAGCTGATGATTACTAGATAAAGAATCAAGTTGGTATAGAAAGTTTCACTATTGAAGTAAGAGGCATTTTTCTAATTTATGTAAGAATTTGGAAACACATGTGATTTCATGACAAATTACATGCACGCAAGATGACTGCCAGAGTAAGAATTAAAAGGGTAATACGTGATGGCTTACAATAGGTTAGGAAAAAGCCTTATAACGAGTCGATATCTCATCTGTTCATCTATGGAACTGAAATGCACACATTAACTCTCACAGTATTTTGTTGACTTGGTCACAAAAGTTATCTCAAATTAATTAAAACTTTCAATCTCATCTTCATAAGCTCAAAAATTAAGATTTAGCCCAGCACTTGTCAATTGTAACTTATTACGTTAGAGTCCAACAAATCAATTATCGTTGATAATTATTCAATTCTGAGATTACATTGTCATGGTAATAATAATGTCTACTTCATTTAAATTAAAAAGTTCATATTTGACATCTTTGTAACAGGCTGCTACATAAAAATTCAAATGTTTCTTTCACTAGCATTGGACTTTAATAATTCGAAATGTCTACATGAAAAGGAAAGTCTAAGAATTTCGTGATATTTAGCCAAATATTCTCTTTATTAAAATTGCCTCATCCACAAAATGAATCTGATACGCAAAAACTTCTTTAAGGCTAAGATTAATTTCATCAGTTTAAATTATAAGTAATTATGAAGTTGTATGCTTCCAATTTTCTTAAGTTTTTTGTCGAATAATTAGAAACCCTCTTTAAAGCGAGTACCATATTTTGAATTCTACCTACAAAATTGTGCCGCGAATTCGAAATAGCAAGATAGAAAAAAATTGATTAGTGAGAAGGAGAATCTTTTTAACAAAGTAAGATATGATAAGTAATAAAAAATGGACCTACTGATATAAATTCTTTAATAATAGCCAAAAAAAGGTATCCGAAACAGCGGAAAAATGAACAACGATAAAAATCTACACTCACAAACTTAAGCTCAACTCCTCATTAATAAATTTTAAATTAAAAAATATATTTTTTGTGAATATATACCTTACACGTAAACTTAGAATTGGTTGACGGTTTTTGAATACATTTGGGATGGTATAAGCACAGGCATTTTACGCATTGTAATGTAGGAATTAAACCAATGCTAGAAGAACAACGTATACTACATGGTTCTTGCTCTTTGATCCTAAAATATATGATCACGGAAAAATGAATCGTTTAATACAAATAAATATATAAATAGCATTCTTGAAACATTCTATTAATTGTGACTAGTTGATGCACACCATAGAACAAAAAAACTGATAAACGATATATATATTTACATCATTTCAATTGATTGTTAAGTTGATTTTAATTTAACAAATTATTGCACCGATAAAAATTTGTTTCGAAAAATTGTAATTCGACTTTTTAACAAAGTTCAGATAACTTTAAAATGAAAAAAGTTGTATAACTAAGAAGAAAAATATACAAACTTATTTAAACTCGAAAAGAACGAATATTGTTAAAATCTATTAAAATTATTGATTTTCAAAAAAGAGGCTGTTCATTTGACGCTACTTGCGTTGGCAAAATAAGTCTTATCACACATGAAAAGTAAGTGAAACAAAGAGATTCCGCATTCAGCACACGCGCGCCTGTATGGTTTGCGTTCGCGAGTGGTGCTGAATATACAGTCTCTTAAAAAAACAAAAATTTGACAAGTTCTATTTCATTCATGTTCTACTCAGTATAAATCTCCAGACTCATTTGAAGCTAACTTTTGTCAAGACTTTGAGGTTGCGTTTTTGAAAGGGGATAATGGGTGGATAGCCATAAGGGGGATTATTCAATTGAATCGAAACTATTGGGGATAATAGCAATTATAAATAATATTGTATAAATTGAAAGATTAAAAAATTAGAGAATGAATAGTTGTATTCATTATATATAATAAAAATCTTTCAAGTTGGATACTGAAAATGTCTTTCGTTTCGAATGAGATCCGATAGGATCAGAGTTATGATGGCTCTAGCTTTCCGAGAGTATCAGGAAATCATAGAGTTGATTTTTCTGTATCGACATTTCCGATGATACATTTTATCACCAAAATTTGGCAACCAGTTTCAGCAATTATTAACTGATATTTTTTTGATTTTGGTTTATGTTACAATTGTTTTAAAAGTTTTCTTGAAAACTCATTTGCTATTTCACCTTGATAAAGGTTCTTTTCTTGGATGGATTTTGCCACGTTCAAAAGTAAGTAAAATTTATAATAATAAGCTTTAATTTATAACACTCTAACCTAAAAATCACAACTTTGCCGCATGTGTCATATCCACACCCGTTGCATAAAATACTATTATGTTAGTTTCCGATCTTTTTATGAAATTTTGCGAAATCACTAGAGCCAAAAAATAACAAAAATTTAGAAGTGTTACATAACATTTTTATTTAATTGTATCAAAACATATAATTTTTTGGAAAATTAATTTAAAAATTCTCGAACTTTATTTTTAAAAACAAGCGTGTTTTATGTTGATGTACATTGTAATTAGAGTTTTTTTTTCAATTTTATACCTTTTTCAAAAGTACTCATCGGTGGTATTTTTTACGGAATATTCAAAAAACACTATTTTTATAGCATAATTGATGATTCTAATAAAAGTCAAATTTCATCCATAACCCTTTATTACTGATTGGTCGATTTTTCATCTATTTAGTATACAAGGGACAATAATTAGACAAATTTGCACGTATCAAAGATTATTTTCTTAACTTTTATAATTTCTCACTGTAAACAGAGAGAAAAATTGTCCTTAACCCGTTACCCTGCGTGCACTGAGAACTCTCACTTTTACATAGTGCGTGCAATATCAAGATTTCTCTACTCAATATTCTACTCAATCTAATGCTATTATTTTTATTAAGGTATCCACGAAGATCATCATAATTAAATTTATTATGAAAAAATTATTCGCTCTGAGAGTCAGCAAAAATGCAACTATGATTCGCGATGGAAATTAAAAATCCCCTCTATAATAAGCTTGTCACTATATCATCACGAGGAAAAACTGTATAAATTTAATTCAAAAACAAATAGAAATGCGCTACGCTCAGATCCTAAAACTTTCCAAGCCGTAAATTATCACTCATAGGTTATAAAACTTGCAACTTCAATTACTATGAAGATACAAGCACAATTAGTAACACTCTTAGCTCATCGTTATAGGTAAGATTGCTTTTTTGAGATATAAGTTATATTTTTCGGCACCGCAAAGTGAGGTTAGCGCATAAGTGCAGTGGGTAATACACACGACGCAGTACCAGAAATCGCAAAAAAATGTTCACCCCTTAAAGTACAACTTAACGTTTTTTTCAGTTGATTGAAGCAAACTAAAAACTAAAAGAAAAAATCTAATAAGATTATCGTTACAAAAACAAAATCATGAGAATCTAAGAGCCAACTTTGATGCAATTTTTCGTATTCGTTGAAAAGTCTACGTACGCTTGTAAAAAAAGTTTTAAGTATGAAAAAATTGTAATTATTTTACAGTGATGTGCACTATAAAGTCGGCCCTTAAAGGGGTTATATAGCTTCATGTGACGGAAATTATTTTTATTTTTTGAAAAATTATATTTACAAAAACCAAAATAATATGAGTCTGGAGGGTCGTTCCTACCAAGCATAACTAAATCGCCAACTATTATTTTGAATCATGTCGCTATTCATTGTTAGAATTAATTTTTTTATCAAATTCATCACTTGAAAAATATTTGAGAAGTAGGTATAAAGCTATCCAATTCAAACTTTTCAAATCGTTAGTCTCGCACTTTTCCAATTATAATGACGATAGAAATAAATTTGTAAATATGCTTACTTGATGATTTTTTTGCTTTTCATCGCATGATTTTTGTCCACGATTTCCTTATTATTTGAAGCATTTGTCCATTGTGAAGTTTGAGCAATTTTTGTATCTACAGTATTATCAGTAGAAGTCATAGGTGATTTACTTTCTTCTACAAAAAATATATATTATATATATATTTCGACTTTTTAGTTTTCAATTGTGAGAGCTACTTACTACTGGGCGTTACTTTCTTTGAAGATATTTTCACTTTTAATTTTGACGCTACTTTAGCATTTCTTGATGGTGTCTTTACTGGAATAACAGGGGGTGTTGATTTTACAGATGATTTTTTGGGTGTATCATTTTGAATTGGTGGAGTATCAATACTTTTTTTTGGAATCTTCTGATAAGGTTTAGTTGGTACATGAGCTTCCTGCAAGAAATGTTAAATTAATAAATGAGTCATAGTTCGAAATTTTCAAAGGGGCTCAGTAATAATTTTTTTACAGAGAGCGTTAGGTAATTCACAAATAAAGCTATACGCAATGTATGTATCTACAGCCTGGAATATACTGATTTATCACTAAATTGTCATTTTATATTTTAAAGGACGTCAGCTCTATTTGCTGATGCACTGATTGAAAAGAGAGACTTTTTTTCTAAAAATCCTGTGCCCACAATACCTTAACAAACTGTTGTTGGTTTATAATCAGTCTATAAAAACTCAATTCCAGTGGCCATCCCATAAGACTAATGTATACACGACATACTTTAAAATGAAATGAATCGAGATTTTGAAGCGTAAGCGGCATAATATACCATCAGATTTAGTGTGTGCTAATCTACCCGATGGGACATGTCTTATTTGAAACTCAAAATTCAAAGACCTTCAATTATACTTTATTTTATAATAATTTACTTTTCGATTGTTCTTTGAACATTATTGACCAATATTCAAGCTTTTTGTGAAAATGTTAACATAATAACTTTAATTTTCCGTAATTTCGAGACATTAAGAAATCCATCTCAAGAAAATCTGCTTCTACAAGTCGTCAGACTTTTCCCTTTTGATAACGTAAATAATAGATAGCCCCAGGGGCGTCTAAAACATATAAATATTACGTTGCTGTAAATTTTAAGTTACGCAATTAAATATTTTCTAGTTAATCGAATTTGCAAATTCTCAATAGTAACTGAAATTTGTTACTCTTTCAAGAAAAAAATGGTAAGAGAATATAATTTCCTTTTTTAAGTACGAGTACAATTGTATTTGTCTTTGTGCTCTTGTGCACACTAGAATTTAGGATGAATAAACTAACTTATAATTCTACAATCAATTGAAGGTTAGGGATTACTACTTTTAACATTCTAAAATAACAAACAGACTGCTTCATGATGAACAATCAATGATTAGTTACGAACTCACTTTTATTTGAGCTAGTAGAATCAGTTATTAGTATTTACAAAAATGGTGAAATTTGTATTTAAAAAAGCAAAATACTGATTGGACTATCATAATTGAACAATCTTGAGAAAGGATTTATTGATTTTAACTTTAATGACTACTCAAAACTTATTTGTTTAAACAGTAAAACAAAGTTATACAAACCTTTCCTTTTTTAGCATCTCGAATAATTTCTTTTGCAGGATCGTTAACACCCAGAGGTTCTTTGAAAAATGTAAAATTTTCAATGGTTAATTCACTTGTTGTAACTAAAAGGAAAAAAATATAGAAAAGTTATTGTATTTTATCTTAATAATATTATAAATCGACGATTGCAAAAAAAAGTTACTTACGGGTTTCTGTAACTTCCCGGAAACTTCTAACTTTTTTACCTTCAGGAGTGTAATAATAAATATCAGCCATTCTCTTACTTTGGTTATCACTAGATCCTGCTCGGTAAACTAATTCTCGTTTCCAACCATATTTGAATGGTTCTCTATATAAAGGATTAGTAATATCAATACTGACTTTTTGTCGAGATGTTGAAATTGGACTTGCAGTACGAAATGAGCGTTTGGTTCTAGTTTTAGTTGAATTCATGGATGTATTATTACATTTTTCACTTTTACTTGAAAAATCATTTGCTGTTGAATTACTAAAATTAGCCTCTGGAACAGTTTTTGGACTTCCAGGCTCAGAAATATTTTCATCGATTTCTTCACTGAAACTATCAGCATTTTTAAGACCTTTCCACAAAGTTGTAGTTTTACGTCTTTTAGAAATTTGAAAAATATCAGCTTCTTCTTGTTCTGGAACACAATTTTTATTCATTATTCTGAGTTACAATATTCCTTGCAAGCGCTCTGTTTCTATCAACAATATTTTATTGTATCAACTTCAAGTATAATTTAAAATAGATTTAACTATGCTTGAAATCTTCATCATTAAATTTTATGATATAATTTTTTATTCCTTCAGGTCTTCTTCGAACTGGTCACTTCGAACATGGTTTTTTTCAACATTTTTGAAGATTGCAAGCTTTGAAGTAAACCAAATTCTTTGGAGAAGTGTAAAACAAAATTTAAATTTCAATCAAAATACTTAGTCTAAGAACGAAATTTTTGTGAAGAGTTTGGCTCGTCCTATACCTTTCAAATTTAAAAACTCTGGCTGTTCAAATAAGCTACAGGAAGTAATAGGGACCTATAGAGCAAACCTTTTCAAATTTTTCAGGACTTGTAGGCGAAAAATCCATGAAGTTATTTAATTTATATAATGTTGTGATTTAAACGAAATTGAATAAAGCGAAAAAAATCAACTGCAAGTCAGATTTAAAGTGAAAACTCTTACTTTTAGCTGGCAAGTGCATTAATAATTTTGTAACGAAGGTACTTTTTAGGTTAGGGATTTTCTACGATTTTTTTTTGCATTTCGTACTCTAAAGCAGAAAGGAGCCTCAATAAATTCAGAGACAAAAAATTACTAAGTCCTGTGTTATAAGATAAGAACTTAGCACCTTTTTGCCTCTGAGCTTATTAAAATACCTTTCTGCTCCGAGGCAAAGATTTTACACTTATAAATAATAATTAATAGCATTATCTCGAAATAAAATTGCCTGCTCTTTTCAATTTTTAAACCACTGCTTTATTTTCCAGTTGACTTTTTAGGATTCTGTCTCAAGCAGAATGAGTAATTTAGACCTTCATATCAGTTCCATTATTCAATGTGTGCTCAAAAATATTGATAAATTCTTTTTATTTCTTGCTTTTTTCACATCTATGGGCATACAAACTTTTGTATGACTCTAATCAAAATTTCACAACTCAGCCCATAAAGGATACTTTTCTGAAGAGTTTGATACCTGTTAGAAACTCCCACCTGCATAACTCTGATCTGAACCTTGCGCACAGTGCCGAAAGGCTAAAATAGCAAAAATGAGCTATTTTTAGATGCAAATGCCTATTCTACAACTTTTTTCACATTTTTTAGGGCTCAAAGATGTTAATTTCATGTTGAAAATGTAGATTGACATTAAACTTTGGTTTATATCATAAAAATGACAAAGAAGAGTGAATTGGTGTATGACTCCCCTTAATATTTGCATATTCCACCACTTTCTATGAAAAAAAAATATAAACCATATATATCCCAAATAATGCGTGGCAAAAGTCGGTATAAGAATTAAAAAATGAACAATAAATGAATAAAATGAGAAGTTTATCCGATTCTAAATCCTGCAAAATTCATTCAAAACTCTTAAGTTTGAAACTATCAAGATTCATTCATCAAATCTCTGTAAACCCTCTTGATTAATCTGAATGATGCTCAGCTATCTTTACATATTGTTCTTAAATCGAAGTTTCAAAATCAACATTTTTTTCTCTGCAAATTGTAAAACTATCAATTCAATTCTCAAAACGTCAGAACAATCGAAGTCATGATAATCGGAGAGAACGTACAATTTCACTTCTGAAAATTGCTATTCACTCACAGCAATGGGATGGAGCCATAAGTGGCGCTGCAGCCACCATTAATCGCAATAGCGCGAGCGTCTGTCGTTTGAACTAATATGTTTTTCGAGAGGCAATATGAGAAAGCGTGGCACTATATACGTAATACGATGTCGCTTGAAGGTAATTGCCTATTATGATTTTTTTCGACAATTTTTTGTCAAACAATTTTCAACTATTCAGGTGGCTTCAGTGGTCTCAGAGTGTCTGTAATTTGGGGATTTGGTTTTTCTGAAACAACCTTGCTGTTACTTCATGTTTTTTTTATTGTGCGTTGACCCTATTTTGGAATTTAGTATTATCACATTATAAATGGGAAAAGTAAAAAACAGATTAACCTACTGATAATTTATCTCATGTCTACTTATAGATTATGGAGCCAACCATGGCATGTCTCGATACATTCAGCTTAGTAATTCAAAGTTCTTATATATTTTGCAATGGTGCTTGCTTAAGATAGTTAGACACATTTTGAACTTCACGAATGAAATGATATAAAATTTTAAGTAATATTAGTTCAAGACACATAATAAGAGTTGTGTTTAAATCATATGGGCTGTATTTAATAAGAATCGGTTGGTAAACACCAAGGGTAAGTTTACCTTATAAGTTGGCAACAGTGTCTGTAATTTATTCACATGTTAAAATATTTTGTTCTCATTTTTCTTAGAAAAAACGTTCATAAAATTAACAAATTATGCATGAGGTTGTTTGTTGGCTATCTTATAAGCTCATTGAATTAATGTTTTTGGAATTGCTTGTTTATAAAGATAAAGACAACAAAAAAATAAAAATTAATTCAATTTACTTAAAATTTTGGATAATGCAAATGCGTTTCCAAAAAATATCCATAGTAACAGTTAGGTAATTGAATAAGACTTAAACAGTAGTTTTATAATTGCCTTCGCTTGTTTTTAATTTTAAAAATTGATGGACCAAAAATATATATTTCATTTTAAGGTTTTCTTTATGATTGTTTGAATAATAAAATCACTAGAATCATTGAAAATTATAATTAATAAGAATTAGTCGTAAAAATTGGATGATATTTGTTGACAATATGATTTACTATTAAATACTGAAAATTTATAACTAAAAATTTAATGCTGTTCAAGGAAAGTTTTAGGGAAAAAATCTCATTAAAAAAGTTAAATTAGCAAACCAAATTCAAACATTCTGTTAATAAAAAGTAATTTGAAAAGATAAAATCCAAAAAAACCTAAAACCAAAAACTCCAAGCTCCAAGTACTAGAATTGAAAAATAATCAAAAATACAAAAGAAAACCACATTAGTTTGGTATTTATTTTTTTTTATAATCTTACATTTGATGGCTATTTTAATAATTTAATTAAAGTGATGATTTGTATTAATTCTTTACTTCGATTTAAATGAATAATTATTATTGATGAAATAAAAATGGAAAATCAACACTGACAAAATAAAAATAATCATTTAACAAAGTTTGGTTACTGATTTTTAAATTAATTATTTGATATTTAATTTTGATTCATTTATGATACATTATTTAATTGTACCCTTGGAATAAGATAATAAGAAAAGTCTTAGTTTTATTATCAATTATTTAAATTTAATTTGTACTTGAATAAATCTACATTAAATTTTATAAATAAATCCTGATTATTCAATAAATAAGTAAGAATTTATAAATTGACAATTAGACAAGAGAATACTGTTGAATCTTTCTTTTTAAAATACACAATAATAAGGCCTAACCACATCAACTTTTCTTATATAAAATCTATTTGATATTTCATGGGATATGATAATTTGTGTCAACTGTATTAAAAATTATTTTTAGGATGTTAACCTACTACTATGAAAAAAACCATTTTAGAATTGATTTGCCATAATGAATAATAATATGAAAAATTACAGGAAATAATATGAGTTAGAATTGATTTAAGAAAATTGAAATGTATAATATTCATTTTGATTGGAGGGTCAAAAACTATATTGTAGAAAGGTATATTTTTAAACTCAAAGACAAAAGAGGCCTTATGTTAATAAAAACAGAATTAAAATATTCTTTTGCTTAAGAAATTAAAAAAAGACTTTATGCGCTGGGGCTGTGGTATTAAAATAGGATTGTGTCTCCATCAAAGTTGAGGATTGAGATATAAGTAAGTTATAATTTATACCTATAAGCCTCTTGAGTGTTGTTTTGGAGATGTCATACTGTTTGTACTCGCTCGTTTCAAATCCATAAAAATCATCAGTTTCACTTGAACTTTTATCATTTTATGAAACTAAACTTGTTTAGAATATCTGCTGGTACAGCAGCAACTGTTTGAAACATTGTATCTATTATATTATCAGTTCTTGTCAGGTAAACTCTTTCTTGATTACTAGAAAATGTAGTGATATCTTTGTGCAAATAACTATCACCATTAAGCTTTTGTTGGTCTTCTTTATTGTTTTTGGAGTAAATTTCCATTAGGTTCAGTCACATCCAATCTTCGCAATTTACTATCTTAACTGAGCTTAAATTTGATACTAAAAATTGAACCATGTAGTCAAACTGTATCATCGAAAGTAAACACACCAAGAAAAGGTCTTATAGAGTTGAAAAATTGAAATAATTGTCGTTTAATTGCTCAATCATACAAATTAAGCAAGTGAGAAAGTTCTAATGACAGAAACTTTGTTTATTGAACGAGACAATCAGTCATGAACAGTGATGATATCAGTTGAAAGAGAATCATTTAGAAAGACTAACCGAAACTAACATTCGGCTTGAAAGTTAAGGCCTGCGCAGCGCGCGCTTTGAAAGGAACGGCAATGCTATAAGAAACGAATGGAATTGCGGTCGCGTAATGCCGTTGTACTCGCAAGTCATTTTCCGCAAAAACAAAAATGATCCATATTTATTGTTTTGTACTTATGAGAGCTAGGTTCAATTTTAAAGAATATTTATGATTATTTTTGTGAATTAAATTAATAGAAAGCATTAAATTAATTATGAAACAATCAGCGTTTGAGGTGTTTTAAAGTTGCATATTTCACTGATAGGGGCGCTATTATAGTCCGTTTGTTCGTAAAGTTCTTTGTCATATTTAGTATTTTGTAAATTTAACACTACCACAACAAACCCGCATGTATTGTTTTTGTATATATCTTATATACTTACTTATAACTTGTACTGTATTTTTCATCACTTATGATTTGGTTATGATCGTACAAATAAACTCATGGAGTGCGCCAAAAAATACAAATTATGCATTTTTAACTGTACAGCTTTTGTTGTCATTCTAACTGTGATTTCAATGTATAAAATATAATATCTTTGTTTCGTTTAAAATCAGTTCTTCCGGTTACTGTCCAAAATGTTTAAAATAACTGCTTTAAATGAAAAAGCTTCTTCTGATAGTCAAAAAGAGTTTACTCAATGTGTCAATAAACAATTTCAAGTGAGTATTTTCACCGGTTTTAGACTAGGTGCATGAACATTTAAATATAAAAATTAATTTTTTAAATATTCTTTTGCAGGAGCAAATTGCCCTTGATGAATATAACAGAGCAATACTGTTTATTTCAAAAGGAAAGAATGAAGTAGCTTATTCCATTCTTTTTGATTTGTTGAATACAAAAATTTTTGATTTAGTTCCAAGTGATATAGTTTGTGATAATGAACATAAATTTATTCATACGCTGAAGTACTCATGTTTCAAAAATTTAGCTGCTATACAGTCTAAAGAGGATAATAATTTCAGTGCCATTCAAAATTGTACCAAAGCTCTCAGTTTGGATAATTCAAATGTTGATATGTGGTATAAAATTGGTTCTTTGCTGATAAAAGTATCAAATATTGGAGATGGCTGTTTGGCTTTGAGAACTGCACTTGAGTTAAATTTCATGTATTGGCCGTGTGTAGATAAAATAATATCAGTTTTGTATGAAATGTGTGATTACATACAATGTTTAAAGTTCATTCTATTTGCGTTAGATAGCGATTCTAGTTATTCAAAAGGTATTATTTTGAAAAATAAAATGATTCAGATCATGCCATCAATTACTGAATATTTGAAGGTTTACAATCAAAACTGGGTTAATGATATTCCATTACTCAATACCATTTTACACATGCAGGTCAATCATTTAGATAAGTTTGAATCTAATACTGAAAATTTTTTTAAATCATCTCAACATTTAAAAAAAAAATCCGAGCTATCAGTATGTATTCAGTTATTAATGAATTCTAATTCTTTGTTCAAAGTAGGAAAATGCTTATTGCAGATTTATGATTTATGTATTCGAATGAAGTTAAACATATTTAGCAAAATTTCATTCCAAATAGTAGAAGAAATTGTTGAAACAAATTTAACTAACTCAAAGTCAATAGAAGTAGAAGACAATTTAGAAGAATCTAATCCTAGTCACACGACTGGTCAAAGTAACAATCAACCAGAGGAAGATGAAAAAGCTGAATGTCTTAAAACTGATGAAGAGCTTGTTTCAAAAAGTGATTCCAACTCACTGATTTGCAGTACTTCAGTTCAAGAAAGTAAATCAAAACCTAAATTAAAAAAACGGCGCCGAAGCTCATTATCAATTCTAACAGAATGGGCTTGGAGTAGTGATTCAAATAAAAGGAACAGAAATAAGATATCTAATTGTACAGAAAGTGAAGGTCAATATTTTTTTTGAAGAAGTTCTTAAACAAATACTTCCAGATGACTTGTTGTAAGTTTTGAATATCGTATAAACTATTATTTTTAGTCATTCATTTCACAAAATAATCTTTGATGTAATGGAAATCGGAACAGTGCATTATTGCTTTTTTGGTTGTGTAAATTTTAAAGTCAGTTCCAAGTAACACATTTCCCATTGAATTTACATTATTAAAATTTTATGCAATAGTATGCAAAAAGTGTCTAAATAGCAAGCTTGATATTTCACAAAATACCAAAAAAATTTACCACTCACCGTGGTCCAAAAACGCTTTTTGCGCACTACAGCGTGTGCGCAAAAAGGCATTTTTCGCTAGCATAATAATTATTTATAGTAGGGGAGACCGGGCTTGTGTGACAATAAATTTTCATCAACTTGAAAATCCGCCTCATTAATTTTTTCAGGATCGGCGAAAAAATTTCGATAAGTAAAGCAGCTAAACTTTCAAAATTCGGATTAAAAATTGTATTCTTTTAAGTCCAAAATTGTTTATTGATGTTTAAAATCAGTCCGCTGAAATCTCTCGCATGCCCCGCATGCGGGGTATGTATGGAATACAGATGGGGCATGCGTGACCATAGCAATTACTTGTCATTTAAGAGGTTAGGTGCGCAGTCGCTCTGCTCTGCTGTTTCCCGCAGCGTATGCTTCGCGTCCAACATGCCCCATTCGACTTGTCACATATGTCCCATTTGGATTTTTTTTTATATTGTTGATAACTTTTAACCAGTTCAATATTGAACGGTTTGCAAGGTCGGAAATGAAAGTTGTAAAGTTACACTTTAATTAAGTACTATTCAGATATGCTTCATTTATATTTATGATATTCAAGAATCGATGCGAAAAATCAAGACGGTGGCGTATAATCGTATGAAATTTTAAACCAATATTTTTCTTTATAAATGATCAAATTGAATAAAATTCATGTATGGGGAATGTTCATTGGTTGATGTTTAACATTTTTGTCAACTTAAATGTTACAGAACTAATCTGTATATTGGGAAAATCAATTTCTCCACATACCCGGGGTCACGGCATGCCTCGGTCTCCCCTACTACGGGGCATAATTTCACATTTATGATGCGCTTTTCTGTGGCATAAGTCGCACATTCTCGCTTCTTTCTGGCACCGCTGCGTTCGCATCACACTCGCATTATGGCTGCCTCTACATAACTTGGATTAAGTGCGACTTCGATTGGATCGGTCCCGCAACACGGACCGATGCGACCACAGTGCGCATATAGAGTACCAACCTCGATATGAGAAATCTAGGTTATAATAAATAATTTTTAGATGTCTATTCTATCTTCGAGGTTGGTACTCTATATGCACACTGTGGTCGCATCGTTCCGTGTTGCGGGACCGATCCAATCGAAGTCGCACTCAATCCAAGTTATGTAGAGGCAGCTTATATGCTGGTGCGCTAACCTCACCGCGGTACCAGAAAATGCGACTTATAACTCGAAAAAGGGGGCATAAATTTAGTACGATCCTCGGTCCATAGAGGATTCATTCCAGCACGGTTATTAGGAACCTCGTTGCGCTCGGGTCCTAAATCACGCCGTGCCGTAATGTGTTACTTATAGCCCTTGTATCGTAAAGCATTATTATGAAACAAGTGCTCAAACGGCGTTCTTACGCACAGTGTATGCACGAGTATTGGCTATGCCGGCACGAGGAGAGGTTTATTTTGCGCACTGTGTGCGGAAAAAGCTGGGCACGTGTTGCATAGAAAATTGTATGCAATAGAATGCGAAAAGTGCATAAATAACAAGCATGATATTTCACAAAATACCAAAGATTTTACCGCTCACCAGTATCCAAAAACGCTTTCTGTTCACTAAAAGGTATACGCGAAGAGGCATTTTTCACTATACTAATGCATAAAATATTTTTAAATTATAAATAAAACTTCGCGTTACCAGAAAGTGTGACTTTTAACAAACATATACATATTATTCATGGTGATTTCCGTTTATATTTAACTTGATGAATAAATATTTCAGGATAACGGAAAAAAATTCTTGCTCTGAAAATAGTTTTGATCAAACAGAAGAAAAAGTGAGCGCTGGAAATTTTTCGTCTATGCAATTCGTCGATCAAATAACTTCTGAAGATTTTGATTCATTGCCGTAAGTATTCATACATTATAATAGATTATGGAAAATAATTATATTAGTTTTATAATAGGAACAAAAATTTTATTTATGCTGTTTTATTTTCATCAAAATCACATCTAATTTTTTCAATCGTTATTTTATGCAACATTTCCTAGTTTCTATTGTATAATCGACAAGAATTTTGATTAAAATAGTCATATAAAAAATATGTCCAATTTTACCTTTATTTCAGGAATGATTTAAGTAACTCGAAAAACTACGATGAACATACTGATGTCAAAAAGTATTTGAACAATCTTTCTACGTGTAGCCTTGTACATGCAATATTGAAGTTTGTCAAATTCATTGGTTCAAAATGGAATCAAAAGTTATCTTATGAACTATTAGATGTTGCTGTGAACTTGTATACATTGCTGAGGTATAATAGTTTAATTAATGTGTCTATTTCATGTTCCAATAATGCTTATAACAATTTTATCTCCTGTTACAGAAATCATATTCCCGTTTACAGTGTTTTTATGAACTTGAAAAATGATTCGATATTTATCGATCCTTTGACGATTTTATTTTTTTGTGAATTATATGCAGATAATTGGTTGTCATTCAAATTATCTCGACCAACTACTTGCAAGTAAGTATTTGAACGAATTTGAGAAAAAATGATTAAGCCACAATTGCTTACAATAACAATTAGTAGTAATTTTGTCTAAATTTTTTTTTACATTTTTAATTCCATGTACTCACATTTTTTTATGATTCTTGAATTGTGTTAAACTAATTTTTGTTGTACTAAATTTTTTTATAAATTTGAATCATCGCCATGTACGTTAGTAGTAACATTAATTTTTAGATAATTGAAATAATATTTTGAATTTTACAACCATCTTTACGAATATATTTATTTTTTAGTATGTCATGGAAATCTGGAATTAGCAGCGAAGATTTCGGAGTATTGTTATCGAATTTACATAACGTATCCATTGATTCAAACTACGATGAAAATTTTTTTAACGTGAGGCTTCTCTGGTTGCAAGGGCATGTCTTTCTATATACTGGTTACTCTGAAAAGTCTCTCCGTATATTTGAATATGTAAAAGTAATAAGCAAAAAATATTTAATTGATCACAAAAATGTATTGTAAAGTGCATGGATTTGAATAGCAACTACCGAGTTGCCCTGCAAGACATGATTCCTTCAACAAAAGCCCCGCTAGCTTATCGATCGTATTAAAGAAACTCCGTGAATCTTGAGCTTGATACTTTTCGTTGTTTCAAAACTTCTTGCACATACGTTGTTTTAGACTGCAATATTTCTCAATAACTTGCCCAATCTGTATCAATAAAAACTGCGTGATTCTTCTTCACGAGAAGGCACGAAATGCGATGGAAAAAACATTTCTACTTGAAATATTAAAACCGAGTGTCTGATACCTCATGAGAGCACCCTGTAACTTCTCCTCATCCCACTATACTATCATTAAATGATCTCTGAGTCAAGTTGCCGTTTTCTTTATCCGCCTAATGTTGTCAGTATTCAACATCTTAATTTCATTTTTGTTGCTGCAAAACTTTATTATAGTTTTTTAAAATTCTTTATATTAATATAATTACAAGCGTAAACCTTTTTCAATGTTTCAGCTTTCTAGTGTGGTTCAACAACAAAAGAAAAAAGACTCTGATTTTTCTTTAACTTTGCACAATTGTCATAAATAATCAAACTATCAGTGAAGAAACTTTATTGGAAGTTTTGACATGTATTAATAGGTAATTTTAATTATTTTTAAAAATTTTCCAATATTTCTTTTTTTATAGTTTGATCATACTATATCAAAGGTATATTAAGAAGTTTATAACCAAAATATTATATATCATATCTATACATGAAATTTAATTTAAAATTGTAGTGAAATTAGTTCATTTTTTAACTACGTTAAAATATGTAATTTTTAACACTGCTCGCGCGAAACACGGGTTTTCTAACCTTAAAGCGTCAGAAAACCCTTGTTTCTCGCAAGCAGAGTTAAAAAATATCGTTTGCAACTAGTCCACGAGAAAGTTGACTTACCCAGGAGTCTTTGTACCCTCGCTACGCCCGGTTCAAAACAACTCTTGGATGAGTCAACTGCTTCGTACATTTGTTACAAAATATACAATTTTCAAATCTTTTTTTTTTAATTCTGAGTTATAAACAGAATATTTAAATTACAAAAATTACCAGAAAATACAATTTAATGATTGAATCTACTTTCATTATTCTGGATACAATGAGAAAAAAAAATTCCCTTGGCTCATGGAGACTAGTTCTGTTGTGACAACAGGAACGAGTTCACCCGGGACAACTGAAATTTCTTCCCCCTTTGTGACAGGAAGAATCACCACTTGTCAATGAGCAGTTTTGCACGTGGCTAATACTTTAATAAGTTCAAAAATCCACTTCTGTGAGCTCCGACACCTACTGCTTTGGCGTCTGCATTTGTAGAATAGTGCTTTAGAAGTGTATTACGTGCCTAAGGAGCGAAAAACTGGAAAACCTCTGAGCACGTGTAATTATCGTCCGAAGCGAAGCCGAGGCTGATAAATATGTGCTCTGAGGCTTTCTTTTTCGCTTCATAGGTGCGCATACTATTTTTCATGAATCCCACTGAAAAAGCACTGGATTGCATTAGTCGCAGTATTCAATCATTAAATCGCCGCTCTCTACGAAAACAACAACGCTATAACTAATTTCTTCAAGAAAAGTATTGTAACATATGCGTCGTGACTATCACACTCGCTGCGCTCGTGCGCTAACCTCACTCCGTGGTACCAAAATGTGCGACTTATAATTCGGAAAAGGGGGCATAAATGTAAACTTAGCACAGCGCTATAAAAAAAAAATTGTACACGTGTCATAAGTAGCACATTATGCCACTGTTTCATAAAGTACTATTATATATTTTTACATTATATAATCAATTCAGTAGTAATAGTTTTCGTGAACACTACTGTTGGGAAGATATTTTTCGTTGGCACAATTGTGACGCTTTTTTTCTTCGTGGGCAAAAATGAAGAATTTTTGTCTGGCCCGACTTTTCAAACATCATTGTTTTCGCCACAAATTATTGAATTTTTGTTAACGTAGGCAGTGGCGATTTACGCACTTATACTCGCACGCAAAACTACTCATTATTATCTAATGAGTTCGAATCTGTCAGTTTGAAAAAAATTCGTTGTTGTTTCTGTAAATGCAGACGTCAAAGTACCATCAATATATTATACGCGTACAAAACCTATTATTGGCAAGTAACGATTTTTTCTATCAGAAGCATAAATTTCACTTATCACAAGTGAATTCGTTACTTTTGTCACAATACAACTAGTCATTATGAACGAAGGGAAAAATTTTTTCTAAGTGTGTTTTATTATTTATGCAAATACAGTGATGTATTTTTCAATTTAAAATCAGAGCTAGTTTTCCCATCCAAGGGAATGAAATTCCTGCTTAAAAAATTTGAATGTACAATATGTTCATCATTCCGACTAACGATAAAATTATTTACTTTTCCCCATGTTTTTCAGGAAAAAGAAATTGTTGCTCGTTAAAAAATATTACCACCAGAAACAATATCTTGAAGCAGTACAACTCTTGAAAGACACATTCGAATTTGAACATCATTCCAAATCTCCTGTATTTCAAGACCTTCCATTACAACGTCAAGAACATTTATATCTACTGTTAGAGTGCTTGTGGCATCTTCAAAACTTTCAGGTATATCCTGCACTCGATGATGTTATGTTAATTTAACACACTAGATGTACTTAATTTATTCCCTACGGAATAGGAATTGTAATGTGCATAAGGATATAAAATTTCAATTTTTTTAGGATAGATATGAAATAGGACTTTCAGTGTAAATTACTTTGCTCAAAATTTATCTTTATTTTGATAGGGAAATATAATTCTACATCTAAATATCCATATTCTTTGACAAAATACAACATAATACAATATTCATATTGGACTTTGAATTTCGACCAATCAAACAGTACTATTCGTAATTATTCGCTAATTCAGTAATTATTCGCTAGTGCAGTAAAAACAAATGACTCAACCACTGAATTCTAGAAATTTAAAAATGTTATGAGAACTTTCGAGTTTTAGTGTTAATTAATTTCAGCATTATACTTTAATTTTATTAAGTTTAAGTCAATAGTGTCGAATAACATGATGAAAATCTTTGAAATTATTTGTAGGATTGTTGCCGTTGGTCTGAAAAAATCTTCAATGAATCATGGCACAAGTATATGAAGTTAACAACTAAGTCATCATGCAATATAAATGTGGAGCATCAAATTCAAATGTGGATAAAAGTTATTTTAAGTTCTCTTGAAAAATTGAATGCTTGTATACTGGAGCGGTCTTGTTTTATCGGTAAGTAAAATAATAATTTTAAATTTTGAACAACTTAAGGGCAAAAATATTTTATATGTTCCCGTATCACAATATAATATTACTAGTAACTTTCAGACGCGCTTCTCGCTCATCAGTTTTTCAGTTGCCATTTAAAAAAGTTGATATTTTGACTTTAGCCCACTTGAAAATAATTGCGTGGATTTCAACGTTGATTATCAGCGCAGATTGAACGTGGATTCAACACGGAAAGTACACGGAATCAGCATGGAAAGTGCACGGATTCCGCGTGGAATCTGCGCTGATAATTTTTTGTGAAAAACTGCGTCGATTTTCGCGTAATCGAGCGAAAATCATCAAGGATTTCTGTTCTCTCAACGTTGATTTTCCAAAAATCCCCGAGGATTCACTCGTCTTTCACGGAAATCATCGAGGATTCGTTCGACACCTACGCGGATTTAGAGACAATCATGTAGATTGCACACTAATCCTCGCGGATTGATCAGCTTCCATGCTCGCTCGATTACGCGAAAATCGACGCAGATTTTCACAAAAAATTATCAGCACAGATTTGACGCGAAATCCGTGCACTTTCCATGCTGATTCCATGTACTTTTCGCGCTGAATCCACGTTCAATCTGCGCTGATAATCAACGTGGATAATCAACGAGTCGACCAATCAGAGGCCGTATAAAATGGCTTCACTTTCTGCTCCATCATTATTTTAAAAGAGGAGAATCATTATTTTAAAAGAGGATAGCACTCAAAACCTAAAAATCTAAAAAAAAATGAGCCTTTTGCTGTGCTGTTATGAGTTTTGCTGAAAAAACTTATCCACACAAGTTGCGTACAATATTTATAACACAAGAACCTAAAACTAACGGAAAACTTGCGATTTTCAGCTTAGAGTACCGTAAATTACTATTATATCACTATATGCTTAGTTCACATTCAATTCCCTTTTTCGAGACTTAAGTCCCATTTTTGGCGCCGTGGAATGAGGTTAGCGCACTAGCACATTAAATGCGATACCAACCCCAATAAAAATAAATATGATAATGCATGATATGAATAATAATTTGATTTACTATTTTTTGTCAAGTGAGTTATATGGAAAAAATGCAACGTCGTCGTTTAATGCAAAATTTAATTCAACTCATAAGTTATCAATTATATCAAGAAGAATTGGGGTCAGAGCTTAAAGAATCAACATTACCTTGGATATTAGTACATTTCATACTACAAAGGTTTGATATTTTTACTATAGTTTATATAGTTTATAATTATCAAATATAACTCACAATATTTTAAATACTTTTAAATTCTAGTGACGAAGACAAAAAAAATCGAAAGTTAATTGATAATTCTAATAGAAAATCTAGCTCTTATCGTAATGTTGATATTGACATATGTTTACCAGCATCAATACAAATATTATTTAAAGCACACGAATTACTGGGACACTACGGTAAATGTTGTATTGACGAAGGAAAATTACTGAAATTCATACTACGAACTATAATTCCTAAATACAACTCTCCATTGTTCTCATCGTTAAAATCAAAACTTAAACAACCTGTGGAACAAATATTTTATTGCTTATATGGACATAGACATAGATCACCGAACAGCCGTTCGAAACAAAAATATCTTACAGATCATGTTAAAAATCATCAAGATTTCTCGTGGGAAGCATGTCAATTGTTATTTGAATTTTATAAACCAGAAAATTGGCCTGACGTTCAATCTAAACGTTCAGATTCTATAAGTTCCGATACAGCAGTACTATTTCAAAAAATGTGCGAATATTTACCATCTAAATCTAACCCTAAAGAGTCAGAAGATCAAATGAAATCTTATTTAGAAGGTTCTTCAGACAACTTGCCACAAATAAATGAAATATGTTTAGATCGGATAACATACATGTATTATTTGATAGCGGATTATTACTTTAAGACCTCTTCAAATCAAAATTTTATTCCGGCCATCAAGTATTACATCCTTGATTTATGTATTCATCCTAATGAACCTAATTCATGGGCTGGATTAGCTATGTCAATCAGTGCTCTTTTAGAACATTGGATAAATAATTTTCAGCCGTGTTTGTAAGTTTGATTGAATTTGTTAATTTTATTATACAATATAGTACTTTGTAGCACTGTGTGGCATAAGTTCACATTTATGGCACGCTTTCGTGTGGCATAAGTCGCACATTCTGGCACTGCTGCGTTCGCATCACACTCGCATACGATCGTGCGCTAACCTCACTTCGCGGTACCAGAATGTGCGACCTATACACCCCGTCAATTACTTTTGCCATACCTGAGCGAAAAATGAGTAAACTTCAAAGTTTTGTAGCCCAGTCAAAAAAAGTCGGATCGACATTTTGGATACGCCATTCGAAAGGTCTTTGCAAGCACTCTAAAGCTGTATAAATTGTTATAAGGCTTATTTATTTATTTATCAATTTTTATTAACAATTAACAAATAAAAAATATTTTTTTTTTATGTCTTGGCCATTTCTCTTGCCATGTTAGTTAAAAGGGTCGGAGCAACATTTTAAACCAATGGATTTGTAGGTTTTGACGAGACCTTCAAATCTTTTTTTTCGGTTTTTTATGCATGTTACCCACCAACGAAATTTTTTGTTCTCAATCGATGCGATTTTTTTCCATGTTTATGGCCCTTTGAGAATCCGGGCTCACATTTGAGATTTCGTTCTTAGTTAAAAAGTTATAGTTGTTTGTCGAAAAAAATTCTTAAAGTTGATTTTTCGCCCAAATTAAAAATTTTTTTTTTTGTTTTAACAACTATAACGTTTTAACTATGAATGAAATCTCAAATTTGAGCCCGGATTCTAGAAGGGCATTAAATTTTACATAAAATCACGTATTTGCGAAGTCATATCGAGGCTCTAAACATGGAAAAAAATCGCATTGATCGGGAACAAAAAATTTCGTCACTTTGAGCGTTGGTGGGTTAACATGCATAAAAAATCGAAAAAAAAAAGATTTGAAGGTCTCGTCAAAACCTACAAATCCATTGGTTCAAAATGTTGCTACGACCCTTCTAACTAAAATGGCAAGAGAAATGGCCGAGACATGAAAAAACAATATTTTTTATTCGTTAATTGTTAATAAAAATTGATAAATAAATAAATAAACCTAATAACAATTTATATAGCTTTAAAGTGCTTGCAAAGACCTTTCGGTACGAAACTTTGAAATTTACTCATTTTTTGATCAGGTATGGCAAAAGTAATTGACGGGTAGTGTATGCCACAGAAAAGCGTGCCATAAATGTGAACTTATGCCACAGAAAAGCGTTCCATAAATGTGAACTTATGACACACTGTGCTATAATAGTACTTTACGATACAAGTGCCATAAGTAACACTTTTTGGCACGGCGTAGTTTAGGGCCCGAGCGCAGCAAGAGTCCTAACAGCTGGGCCGAAAAGTGTCCTAATGGCACGATTATCGGACAAAATTTTATAGCTCTGTGCTAAGTTCACATTTATGCCCTTTTTCCGAGTCATGAGTCGCACTTTCTGGTACCGCGAAGTGAGGTTACCACACGAGCGTATGCGAGTGTGATACAAACGCCAAAAAGTGTTACTTACTTATGGCACTTGTATCGTAAAGTACTATTATAATCGCTATTGCTACACCTCACTGTGACATCAAATTTTCTTTCACGATTGACCTCATTGAACTCTAGTTAAAAATTTGTCATAAATATTTTGAATAGAATGTTTTGTAATTGTTATGATTGTTAAAAAGATCAAGAACAAAGACAATTTTCTATTTCTTTTATAAATTCTATAATTACATCGTAAAAAAGAGAAAAATGTTTATAAATAATTATGCATTGTTATTTTTTTATAAAAATTTTAATTTTTTCAGAAATGAAGATGTTTATTTAAAAAAAGCTGTAATGGCAGAAAGAAGCTTTTTTCATGCAACTGATTTATCCCCTTCGAATTTAACTATATGGGCTGAATTCGGAAATTTTCTGTATTCTGTACATTCGTTTTGTTCACGATTGTTAAAACAAGAAAGTGATTCTCTAGATATAAACAAATTTGAAACTTTTGAATCACGAAAAGAAAATAAGCTTAAGGAAGCGAAACGCTGTTTCATAAAAGCTCAAAATATTTATAGTAAAAGTAGTGATTCAGACGATTTTCAAGATGAAAGATGGTTGTATCAATACATGTTAGGAAAAGTTGCTGAAAAAAATAAAGAAGAACCAAAGACATATCTGGAACATTATATAATGGTAAGTTTACATGATATAAATTCCTTAACAATATTTTCAGTTCATTACAATGTAAGAACATAGTTAAGAATTTTTAAATTCAGTAGAAGATTGCTTGATCTTGCATAATAGTATAGTACTTAACGATACAAGTGCCAAAAAGTGCCCCATGGCACGAGTATCGTACATTTTATAGCACTGTGTTAAGTTCACATTTATGCCCCTTTTTCCGAGTCATGAGTCGCACTCTCTGGTAGTGCGAAGTGAGGATAGCGCACGAGCGCATGCGAGTGTGATGTGAACGAATGCGAATAAATACTAATCGTGGGCCCAAATTCGAGGACCCCCGGCGCTCGATTATTTTAAAAGTAAAATTAAAGTATAAAAAGCTAAATTAACATTTTGAATAAGTTCATCTCATTCTGTTCATATTTCAAGGAACAAAAACGAAGACTTTGATGGTCTCTGTGGGAAACAAAATTTAATAAAAAACAAAATATAAGAATGTTGTGCTTAAATTCCGGAAATCACGTTAATTTTTATTATACTTATTATCATTGTAGTTAAATCTCAAGCAATATATTTTTATTATTTAAATAAAAAAATGAAACCTTCGAATAATGTATTTTGAAAAAAGTCCACGATGCCCTATTGTACCGACGTTTTTCCTGAAGAAGTCGAGCTCCGAAGGTATAAAAATTTAAATAAATGCGTTGATGGGTCTAAAAACCAATTTTTAAAAAAATTTAAGTTTTTATACTTGACAATTTTGTCTAAGAGAGAGAGAGAGAGTGCAAGCGCAACGCGCTTGTCATGGTACATGTTACCATAATATGGTACCATGTCCACAATGTCTAATGTTTATGACACTTTAACCTTAAAATGTATACTTCTTACTTCCTTTTTCAATTTCAGGCCCATGAGTTATTACGAATTAATAATGCCGAATATCCGCATCGAATCAGTCATAAAAATCCTCAAAATTATGCTATTGAAGCTTTGGAAATAAATTATAGGATTTATGCAAGCATATTAAAATTTATAGAAGAAAATGATTCGAAACCTATTAAAAAGAGGAACGGACTTTTATTCGAAAATGCTATACGTGTATGTGCTAGACTTGGTAATTTTGAAGAATATTCTTCTGTAAATAGAACGTCGATTCCGAAAAATAAACGAAAATCACAGAATCAGGATCAGTTATCAAAATCCAAAAAAATTAAGTTGGCCAAGACAGATTCAGATGAAATAAATTTACTTTTGAACGATGTTTTGGATAAAGTTTGTAATGAGGTAAGAACAAATTACTTTTAAAATATTTTCTAATCTTTTTAACTTCAAATTTTGCTAGTCTTTTTAAGGAGTAAAATTGCAATTTTTAGTTTGACTTTTAGATTCCCAAAAATACTATTTATAATCCGTATATCTTGAGTAATTATCATAATCTTATCAAAAAATGTGTGACTATTGAATTATAGTTCAAACATTTTACCAAGTTTTAAAGAAATTTTCGGTTTTAATTAGTTTTTTTCCTTATGTGGAAAGGTTCCGATAATTTCTGAGTTGAACAAAATTGCGTGGATTTCTACGTAGATTATCCACCCAGATTCCGCACAGATTCCCCCAATTTTTTCAACTGGGTTATATTAAATCTATTTTTTTCAGGGATCATTACATTTAGATTCTAATCAAAGTTCCAATTGCAATAATAAAACATATACTGAGTTTGAAATTGAAGAAACTCTTAATAAGTGTGCAGATGCAGAAAATAACAAAATTAATCAAGTTCATAGTCCAGACAATAGTGGCGATAACAGTTCTAGCAGTTTATTATCTTACTCATCAGGTTCTAGTGATAACACAAGTGAAATTAATAAAGATCAAAAGATGATAGAAATCGAAGGTAAAAATTTTTTTACTGTACTTTAAAAAAATTATTTTGAATATTTTTAAGGAAAGAATATGTAAGTAACATGTAATAAAGGTCAAATTTTCATGAATTTCCATATTTTTGAATGTTTCAGATGATTATTTGAATAAAATTGAAATTGATAAGATTGTTGATGGGTGTTTGAAAGGTTTAGAAATGTGTGCATTAAGATTTCCAGAACATTACAAATCAATATACAGACTTGCTTTTTTTTATTTCAATAGTAAATCAAAAAAAAATATGCAAACAAGTAAAAAACTATTACTCAACACATACGAGTGTCAATTTCATCCCAACAAAACTATAAATGGACTATTTATAGAGCGTAAAAGCTCCAATTTTTTCAATGTTTGTTTATACTTTTGTTATTATTTATTTTCTTGATAAAATATTATTTTATTTAGTACTTTTTTTGTTTTTAGGGAATATGGAGAAACCCTGCTAGTGAAATCGATAGACCTGGCAGTTTTCCTTCTCATATGTCAAGATGTATTATTTTACTTATGGAGGTACTAAAAGAGAGTAATGATAATAAAATTTTAATGGACTTATTTGTCCAATTACAAAAAACTCCGGAAGCTGAAAAGTAAGATGATTCAATTTTTAGTATTTTTATAATTTTGAAAATAAAAATATCATTTCACGTTCATATGGCTACAGAAATAATAATAATTTAGAGGCGAATGCCTTAAGTGAACATCAATTTTTTTCAAATGTATATTTAAGTAATCTCAGTATCGTAAGAAATGATATGTGAACACAGTTTTGTAGACATTGTTCTACGGAGAAGAGATTTAAGCTTTTTTGCGTTATTTATTCGTTACTCTATGTTCGAGATTATTTTTCATATTTTTTTAATATAATTTAATATAATGAAATTTATTAATTATTAATTGCAGAAAATACATTAAAGACGGAGAAAGGCAACAATTGTCTTTTCAAGCTTTAACACTAGCTCAACAATGTTTGCGTACAAAACTCAAATCACTACAAATCAGATCTAGTCCTGAAAATCTTAATTATTCATTAATGAAAAATTTACACGAAGAAAAGAACCAAATTTTATTGGATATTTATCAAACTGAACAAATATTGAAAAATATTCAAGAGTACGAAAAATCAGAATATCAAAAAGTGCGCAAGTTGCTAGAAGAAGCATATCAGCTATTTATTAGTTCAAATGGCACTTTTGAAAATGCTCGGGAATATTGTCGCACACTGCTAAGAAATAATAAACTTATGAGTCATAACAATACAATGTCGAAGGAAATTGATTTTCATAAATATTACCTGGTAAAACATCACAACTTAATTATCATAATAATAATAATATTGATTGCGAAAAAATTCTATTAAATAATTTATTTTTAGGAAAGCTCTACAGTTCCGATGCCTCTATCTTATAATTCTCAAAATTATGCATTCGATGAAAAAGCTTCAATTTACAATCAGTATTCTGCTTCTGATGCAAAATACGTGAATCGAGATTATCAACAGACGTGCGCACAAAATCAAAACTCTATTCCAAATTATAGATCAACATTTTTTGCAGAGAATTTTCCACATTCTTTGGAAAATGTACATTCTATCAATAATTCTCAAGTTGATAAATTAATGATTAATTCTGAAGAAAATCTAGTGGCACCTCATATTTATTCTGCGAAGAATTTGAATTCTATATATTCAGTCAATCAAGGATTTGATTCATTCATTGACAAGAACATTTCAGCTGAAAGCTTAGGAAGCTTAAATTTGAAGCAAGACAAAAAATTAGTAAGTGCTGATAAAAATGCATTTATTCGTGAAAATACAATCGGAAAAAAAGAAAATAATGTTTCGATTGAACTTCAAAGTATAAGAAATACTCAAAATGCAAATAGCACTTTCCAACCTCCAGATAATATTCCAAATAATTCTGAAATTGAGGATTCGAAAAAAGAAACTGTTGAAATCATAACCTTAGATGATTGATGAACCTTGTACAATTAGGAAATTTTTCAATTTTACTCCATATAATTCCACTCAAGTGATATTTTGTTGATAAATGTTATGATTTCTTGATAAAAATTTTGTTATAAATTAATCAATATTTTCATTTTACGTGAAAGCGTTTAAGTATAAATAAAAGTTATTTCTGTTATAACTGCATCAAATTTATTATAACTAGCCATTATCAATAAAAATTATCTATTATTAACATTAAAAAATTGAATATTTTAATTCGTTACAAGCTGTCTATCATATTGCTGTACATTGCAATGAGTTCAATCAAATTCGCCATCAAGTGGACCCAAACGCGTATAGGTCACACCACTGAGGCGTCAGTGGCGTCCACTGCGAGGCACAAAAGAGCGTTCGTCAACAGTGAGCGTGAAAAACAATTACGAGCAATTTGATTCTAAGAATCATTTGTGAAAATAACTTCGATTCTGGTTACCTTTAGTTTTTTTTTGTTTTCAAGTAAATTCATTATTTTGTGAAAATAATAATAAAGAACGCGCATTCATAAGTACTCAGTCTCTCCTAGTTTTTGTGTACAATTCAATGAAGTTTCCAAGTATGAATTCGTGATTATAGGAGGCTCCCTTGCCCTAAATTGAGGCAAAGAGACTTGGTTTTTCTTAAAGATGAAATTATGCCGAACCTCATGATGTATTAACTTTTGCCGGCAATTTAGCAAAATCTGGAGATATTTTTTTTCGAAGTTGGAACTTTATGAGGGGAGGGGGGTATAGTTAATTTTTTATTATTTTTTCGTAATTTTGAGATCTTTTTCTATATATCCGGTAAAAATAGCTAATAAGGCTGAAGTACATACTGAAGAACAACACTTGAAGAGTATACCGTTACATTTTCATGGTAAAATACTGAAAAATGAGCCTGTGGCGGGAATTTGAAGCTTATGCCTCGAAAAACATGGTGTACACTATAACTTATGATACGATTGACGGAAACAAATAAATCGACGTTTTTTTAAAGTTTAAATGATTCCGGAGGTATTGACGTCGGGTTTTTTCAATTATTTTCATTTTTTTAAATTTGGTGACAATTTAAAGTCAAAAATTGAAAAAAAAATCGAAAAAGTGTATGTTTTTTATGGGAAAATAGTTCATAAAAATGAGAATTTTGAAAAAAATATATCTCGACGTCATTACCTAGTAAAATACTATCAAAAGATGTGTGTAAAATTTCAGAGCGATCGGTTCAGTAGTTTCGGAGTTATGATGTACACCGACTCAAAAAATGCGATTGTTCAGGAAACGCGTTCAGACGGGAACTTTATCATATCTCCTTACATCGTCTATGCCGGGCCTATGCAATCAAGGGTCATCATCTAGGATATTGAAAGCATGTTTTTGTTGTTGAATTCGTAATGTTTGACATTCTTACATCAAAGCAACATATAGCTAGCCAAAAGTAAAGAACACTAAAACATGTGATCGGGGCTAAAAAACGAGTACATCACATTTGAATTAAAATGGCTATATCTCTGTCAATTTTGCTTGGATTAACGTAAAATTTTAACACAATACTCTCAACTACCTAGTAAATCGAAAAAAAACAATATCAAAAAAATTAAAAATTCGGTCGAAAAATACTATACCCCCACCCTTAACATAGCATCTTATGGTGGAGTAAATGTATATTAATCCCCTAGGTTGCTAACAACAGCAAAATCTCTTGGAACGTCTGATTAGCGACTAAGACGAAGCCAAGAACTCCTCAAACTTATTTTTTTTTCTACCAAAACAAAGTTTTGGAGGAGACTCTTCTACTTTTTGTACTGTATTGCTTAGCTTCACTCATTTTATCATTGTTTCTGAGTAAAATTATATGAAATTTATTGATTCAGTGCTTTCATTCATTTTTGAAGCTCACATTGATTAGAGATGATGCTTCTGTTAATTCTGTTATCAAATTTTGACTGTAAATTCATGTTTTTTGTATGTATATTACTCTTTAACTTCAACTTTAAGCTCTATTTCACGACCAGACTGAAAGAGAAATCAATTCTGCACCAAAAACATGAACTTCATAGTTCTTAGGAAAATTCTGAAAGGAAAAATATTTGACAAAAGACTGAATTAAAAAACGTCCATCCCGCCGTCAATGGGTCAACGAAAGGATCATAAATACGATTAAAATACACATTTAATGTTACTGACCATACAATCAAAACAATGGTTTAGTTCAATGTATCACATCTTTAATTGAGAACTCGTATAAATTAGTGTAAATAACATCCTTTCTCTCTAGTACATAAATAAGCGATAGATTCGCTTCGATAGCAAAATCTGTATGGAACTTAAAAATCTCATGTAAAACTATGATGAAAATTGTCGCGATAATTCCAAATTGATGCAATTATACATCTTAGAAATTTCCATAAAATAAAACTTGTCTAAGTTGATTACTTAATGAATTTTAGTCCTTAATTTAAACCCTTTAAAGCATGAATTGATCATTTTATCGAAATAATTTTTATTATGTATTACATCGAATTAAAATTATACGAAAAATTGTCGAGTTAGAAGAAGAATGTCCACTTTACATGATGTAATAAGATAAGATTTCGCTAAATATAATGTAATCATGCAACGTAAAAAAGTAAAAATAGAAATGAACAAAATGCTAATAATTATGCTCATCTCATTTTCAATGTGAAAAAGGTAGAAGAAATCATATTCACGATAAGAGAGTGTATTTTTAATACATAACTTTGTTTAACAACAAATAACTCGTAACATATAATATGTAACACATAACGTATATATATATATAGTTCCATTATAAGAACATTTTGGGAAAACATTTTGTTTTGGATGTACAAGAAGTTTTCCACTTTAATAACTTTCTCGTATTAATATGGAATTTGATTTTGGTAGTACTGAATCATATCGTAAGTCTTAGTTCTGAAATTCAGATAACTATTCCGAATTACGTTTATCATGAACGCTGCAGCTTCCTTATCTGTAGATGTAGGTGCAAAACGACTTCGTAATAATTTTATAGTTTGACCACGGAAGCAAGGCAAGCCCGTATCTAACATTAACGATACCAACGATACAATGGCATCTTGGTAGGGCCTGAAACATCAATTAATAAAATTATTAGCTTGATTACTTATAATAAATTCTCATAGTAATAATTATTTTAAAACATCGTTGCATCGGATAAATATTTTAATTTTTTTAGATTTATTTGTACGGATAAGAATTTATTAATACTCCTTTTAATATCATTATTGAGTATTTATAACTACACAATGAAAAAGCTGAGGAAAAATAGCAACGAATCATTGTCTTATTTTTATAAAAGCATAAAATTTCATTTTTCGAGATATTGAGTTTTAAATGTTCGATGACACTTTCCCCTGGTGAAAATGGAAAAGGTCGGAAAATTTGATGCCCCCAAGGGAATTCTGAGGAAATTTCCACTTCTATACTACATTGTAAAAATTAGTTTAGTTGAAAAGTCAGCGATTTTGTACAATAATGTTGGGTAGCAGATCACTAACTAGGACAGTTCAGGAAATTTGCTGACACATGATTTCTATAAAGCACTTTTTTCTCAAATGAACACATCAGCCGAAACTTTATACAGGAATTTTTTGCCTATTAAATTTTAAACAACTATTCTGAAATTTTCTGTTAAAAAATTCAACAACCTTTTAGACAACTTTTTAGTTTAAAACTAATTGACTATAACATGGTCACTTGAGAAAAAAAAGGGCCAACATATAAAATTCTTCAAATTTTCCCCTCGTAAAAGCTTAAATAGTAATAGAAAACAACACAAATTAATTTATAATATTACCTGATAGCAAGGAAAGCTTGCACGCATAGTTCCATAAACCATCGGAATGGGGCTGCTTCCATTTTACCACCCATTACTAAAACCATTTCATCTGTAAGCTTTATATCGGGTTCAAAACCCAAATTACCTCCTGGTGAGCTTTCAAACATGAAGCCAAAATCGATATGAATGATGTGACCTTCTTCGTCAATCATTATATTACCATTATGTCGATCTTTAATTTGCAGCAAATAAGTTATAACACTGTAAGCAGCCATCGATTTTACGAAGTTACGTCGAATTTTTTGGAATGCTTTTGAAGTTTCATCGCCATAAATTGAAGCAAAGTATTCATACATTCCATAATCTGTTTGCCTTCCTAACTGATCTCGAGATTTCGCATTAGGAACGCATTCAATAACGCCACACTAGAAAAACAATTATAATTAATAATAAAAAAAAACAAATACTTACAAGGAGACCTTCTCACCTTCGGGTCATGGATTTGGACCAAACTTTTTCTGGTGATTCAGAACAGTTAAAAAACATGCCCTGTTATGTTAGGTTGTGTGAACATGCCCTAGAAGCCTTAGATAAAAAATAAATAATAATAAAAATAAGCATATAAAGCGCAATAAATATTCATTTCCTATCCTCAAACTATTTTGGTTACTTATTTTAGACACCTGGTTCTTGAAAACATTACATTTCATTGTTAAGAAGTTGTTGGATTTCATTCATGACCCAAAACATTGCAATATTGCACAAAGGCATGGCATCGAGACCATGGCAAATAGTGGCCTTATATGCAAATATTATTCACCTCATCACATCATTGATAAAATTCAACTCTGCTTAGGTACTTGAAGTGTCAAATTAGTCAGTGAAAAATACTTAATAATAAATAAAGACCTTGTTGGATCTCCAGTGCTTGTATTAAAATAATAATTATTTGAAGCGTAAATTCGAAATTAAACACTTTATAATGTCATAATTGAACAATATTGCAATGTTTTGGGTCATGAGTGAGAACCAACAACTTCTTAACAATGAAATGTAATTTTTTCAAGAACCAGGTGTCTAAAATAAGTAACCAAAATAGTTTAAGGATAGGAAATGAATATTTATTGTGCTTTATATGCTTATTTTTATTATTTTAACGTTTATTTTTTATCTAAGGCTTCTAGGGCATATTCGCACAACCGAACATAACAGGGCATGTTTTCTAACTGTCCTGAATCACCAGAAAAAGTTTGGGCCAAATCCATGACCCGAAGGTGAGAAGGTCTCCTTGTTAGTATTCATTAATTATATATATCATCAATTAATTTAAAATCGTTATTTCCACATTAATGATAAGAAAAATAAAATTGAAAACTTTCAGAATTTTCCTGACATAAAATTTTATATAATTTTTTAACAAAAATTTATAATTGAATAGTCTTCGTTATTTTCACGAAAGTTTAACCCGTCTTCTAAAGTGAACATATAATTCCATCGATAATTTTGCGCGTCATATTTTTCGTATTTATGGTAAATAAGATAGTTTCTATAGACGATTCGATTAATTTTTTTTCAAATATAAAGCGAATATTTTTCCAATATTTAAAAACAAATTAACATAGGAGCTCTTCAAAAGAGAAAACGATACTCTGAGAAAATGGTAGAACTGAATAAACGATAATCTCATGAATATTTAGTAAGAAATGCGAAGGTTTTCTTATGATAACGGAGATAATTATGGTTTTTCGATAAGTTAAATTTAAAAAATAAAAATATTAACTTACACCCGGCGCAGTTGCAACAACTCGATATGGGTAGAGATACAAATTTAATCCAACTTTTTGAAATACGTGTTTAAAAATAGAAATAACTTGCAAAGCTAACATATCTTGTCTAACATCATCTCCAACTTTGAAAATCGCTGCTTGCCAATATAATCTTGCTGAGAATTATCAATATTTGTATTACTACTCGCAGAGACAATCATCGCCGCATTTTCTAGTTCTTTTATTCCGTATCTCTTCACTTTAAATCTAGCTAAAAATGGTGCTTTAGCCGCACTTTGCATTGGCGTTCCACTATTATAATCTATATCGAGTACCATTGCCTCAGGATTCGACGGTAAATAGCATCCTGGTTGAACTTCTATTTTTTTCAAAGCATTCAAACAAGCCTGTTTTCTTTCGTGACCCTTGGGGAACACTCTAATTTCCCCGGATATGTTTGTTATTTTTTCAAAAAATTCAAATTCTTTTTCATAAAATATTTTTGCAGTGCCTGATAAGTTATTTAAAATATTTTTTACAATAGTATCTAATTGATCGTATAAATTAGGATCTTTAACTTGCTTATCTTCATCCATATACATATTAGTATGCATGTTCCAAATTAATTGATGAGCAACAATCTGTAAAATTAAAAAAAAAATTAATATCATACTGTTTATAATAATTATATTAAACAAATAAATTTTTATACTTGTGATCTTTTTGCAATCATTTTCAAGAGTTCTGTAACGTAACCCATGAAGTCGTGGCGTACTGATTGAACTAATTGTGGAATATAAAATAGTAATACTTCAGCGGAATAGCTCTCAAGAACATTAACTGAATACTGAGCTGAAATTGGATGGTGTGGAAATTGTCTGGAAAAATAAGCTAAGGCGTGAATTGGTGACACTTCTGTCCAAGTAAGCATGAAAACAAGCTGCAAAATAATTATTTTAATTAAAACATTTAATTTAAGTTGTATGAGAATAACTAAAGGAAAAAAGTACATCTGAGTCTACTATCCTCATTGATTAATGGCGACCTCTTTTCGGACCAAATATCATGTGAGTGAATCTAATTTTGCCAAAGGCTGGCAATTCCGGTAAATAGTGTCACGAATCGATCATTCATAACACTTTTTCCAGTTATAAATAAAAGAGATATTCTATGTTTTATACTTTGAACAAAAGTGATGCATCGGAAATTAAGGTCACTTTAAACAGCTCCTAATTAGTCGAGTTACTTTAGACTCAAGTCAAAATGGGATAAAGTGAAATCTATGGGCAAAATGGCAACTTAAATTACAATTGAAGTATTGGCGCACGCTAAGTGCGTTTGAAAGTTACTAGTAGACGTAAAAGGCAGCAACCAATCTTCGAGGATAACTGAGGGCTGACTCAGAGTACGATAATTTTTCTTTAAAAATTCTGTACGATCACAAGGTAAAAATTATGCTTTCTAATAGAAAAAATTTTGAAACAGTTAATTTCTAAAGTTTTACATTAAAATAAGATACGAAGAAAAGTTTTACGCCAATTTTTTTATTAGTGTATTTCAGCAAAACAAAACCAACTTTGAAAATAAGTTTCAACTAAAATTTGAAGTTTTTAACTCTGTCGTAGATTCTGAGATGAATTTTTGAATCACGCAAAGAAAAAAAGAGTGTTAAGTTACTGATTACCACAAGTAGAAATTACTAGCACCATGGTTCGTTGATTTTACGAACCCCCTAATTAATTTTACTAATACGTTAGTAACGCGGCTTTGACAGAAATCGATATACGCAGCAGTGATATAGAGATTGTGGAAGCTAATTTTTAAAGATTATCCTCCATTAATAATTTGGAGAATTAAACTTTTTCGTTACGGCCGCAAGGTTAAAAAGGTTAGTCTCGACTGTTGTGGCATGTCTTCCCGCATGAAGTGCAACGATTTATCAATTACCTATTATGGACATTCTACGAGTTAGATATTACGAGCAAAGAAAAAGCTTCACTGCCGCCGAATTAATTTTTTGTTTCTGAAGTTGTATGTTCAGGAAAAACTGTTCATTTTACAATTATAACTTTTTGACTCTAACAAACAACGTTTCTATTCGAAATAACTTACAATAGAAGTTGAAAATCAGTATGGTGGTGGTGAAACTTTTTCATTGCTTATCATGTACAACTTTTGCGATGCTTGATAGTAGTCGATCGTTGTATTCCACGCATAACGCTGAATTGCATGCGTGACTACAATGACAAGTTTTTTCGGACACGTTTTTGCATGATGAAAGTGACATTTAGTTCCGTTTTTTGAATAGAATTTTTAAATAATCCATCGAATAATTTCCGAAAATGATAGTAGAGTAAATTATGTACAAAATATATAAAAGCCGCATGCTTAGAAGGTGTAATTCGCCTGCCAACGGTCTGTGTAAACAACGCCGTAAAATATGCACATTTTTTTATAATCATCCAATAATATTTTGAATAAAAATATTTTTGGTTTTTACGAATTTTTTGTGAAAATATTTCATAAAACTATTATAATATAACATTTTTTAATGCTTACTTTTGAAGAATCATTAAGGAGAGTGTCAGTTGTTACAAGATATTGTAGCGCATCCGGAATATGTCGAACATAAATAGGTTGTAGTTGAACAAGTCGACAAACTTCATTTATAATTATTTCAGTATTTTTAAGTCGAACTGGTAAGTAAACTGATAGTGCTGGACTGATTTCCCAAGCTAATCTTGTATAATCCCGCCATTTATCATTCATTGATTTTGCCCGCCACTCAGCAATATTTTGTTCACCAAGTACGGATAATTCTTGTCTACCACCAGGATTTGCCCAAACCTGTGAAAAAACCATGTAAAATTGTTTAATAAATCGATTCTCATTGACCGTTTTTTGAGCATCTTACTAATTATCAATAGTTTAAGTATTATTGAATGCCATTGAATATTACTTTTTTATACTCCTATTCATAAATTTACTATAATTTTTAACAAACCCATGACTAGATTCAAAACTTTAATATTGATGATTGGTACAAAAGCTAAAATTTTCACAAAATTAATATAAAATGAAGCATTCTGACTCACGCATTAAAAGTAATGCGTTATTCATAAAATTTTACTTGTTCATTTGTACTCATTGATTATTTGCCATAACTCAAAAATTACTCTGCACCGATGAATTTTGAACAATTATATTTTATAAATTACATGGTCTAAGCTTTTTTTGTTTTGTTTAAATGTAACAGATATGTAACTTTTGAATTTTTTCAGCTTGTTGTAACTTCTCAGAAGCGAGAGACTTAGTTTAAGCGAATTAATAAACATGCACGAATATCACATAGCGCGCTGATATTTTTGTTTTTATTTGTTTTAGGACATGACAGTTAAGGGGAGTCATACACCAATTCACTCCTCTTTGTCATTTTCGTGATATAAACCATAGTTTAATGTCAATCTACGTTTTCAACATAAAATTGGCCTCTTTGAACTCTTAAAAATGCGAAAAAAAATGCAGAATAGGCCTTTGCATCTTAAAATAGCTCATTTTTGCTATTTTAGCCTTCCGGCACTGTGCGCAAGGTTCAGATCAAAGTTATTCAGGTGGGAGTTCCTGATAGGTATCAAAATCTTCAGAAAAGTATCCTATATGGGCTGAGTTTTGTGGAATTTTGATTAGAGTTATAGAAAAGTTTGTATGCCAACAGATGTGAAAAAAGCAAGAAATAAAAAAAATTTATCAATGTTTTTGAACACATATTGAATTACAGAACTGATATGAAGATCTAAATCAAAATTCCACAAAACTCAGCCCATAAAGGATACTTTTCTGAAGATTTTGATACCTATCAGAAACTCCCACCTGAATAACTCTGATCTGAACCTTGCGCACAGTGCCAAAAGGCTAAAATAGCAAAAATGAGCTATTTTAAGATGCAAAGGCTTATTCTGCAACTTTTTTCGCATTTTTTAGAGTTCAAAGAGGCCAATTTTATGTTGAAAATGTAGATTGACTTTAAACTGTGGTTTATATCACAAAAATGACAAAGAGGAGTGAATTGGTGTATGACTCCCCCTTAAGGGCCAGGCATACACACTCGGTCGGTATTCGGTACCGAATTATTTTGTCCTCATTTTTTTCAATGAATAATAAATGAATCATCTTGAAACTTTGTAATTACATTGAGAAGATTGATACAATTATGCCTGTGCTCTTGTTTTCAAGGAATTGTCTTATAAGCTTACTTAAATTAAATTTTTTTTGGAATTAGAGGTTATGAAAAT
Source organism: Trichogramma dendrolimi (assembly GCA_034770305.1). Lineage (NCBI taxonomy): Eukaryota > Metazoa > Arthropoda > Insecta > Hymenoptera > Trichogrammatidae > Trichogramma > Trichogramma dendrolimi. The sequence goes on from JAPMIB010000196.1 coordinate 73,406, forward strand.
CAAGAAACAACAATAAAATCTATTTACTTAAAATTCTTGGCAATTACGGAAAAACAAGAGCACAGTCATGATTGTGTCAATCCTCTGAACGTTATTACTAAGTTTTGAGATGATTTATTAACTATTCATTGAGAAAAATGAGGACAAAATATTTCGGTACTGAATACCGACTGAGTGGGTAGGCCTGGCCCTTAATTGTTCGTAGTAAAATCAATGTAATTGGGGACATTCTTGGCATTAGAAACGACAAGTTTTTCATGGCGGAAGAAAAATTTTTTTTGGCCATTCGACTTCACTGAGAATCAGCCATATGTATAAATCAGTATACAACTTACCAATAATAACTCTATTTCAACAGCCAGCAATTCTAGAATTAAATTACGCCTTCGTATATAATCTTTAACATGAGAATTACTTGTAATGAATCTTTTATTACGATGACTACGCCTGTAAGTAAAATTATTATTCGCGGTAGGCGGAGCTGTTGTTACCCAGTGAGAAGACATATTCTGTCTAATTAATTCTGTATTAGCAGCAGACACAGAAACATTACATGAATCCCGAGGAAAGAAGTTTGTTGTTGGAATTCTAAAATATTCTAAATCTTCTTCCGTATTTGATATAATTAAATATTTCTTTTCACTGTGCATAACTTGCCAAAATTTAATTAAAGTCGTTATATCTTCTCTTAGCTGTTCTAATTCTTGAGTTGGCGTTTGTCTGTTGCAACAAAAGTAATCCAAACTATTACAATACACTCGTTCCCGCAGAACATTTTTACTCAAAGATTTAGGAATAATGTCACCCTGTAACAGATAAAGACCGCATGAGAGAAGCTTGAATCGAGCTCCTATTGCAGCTATGTGTCGATTCAAATGAAATTCATCCAATACTGCTCCTATATTCATTGGCAAAGAGCGATGTAATAAAAGTCATATCATTTCAACAGTTTCTTGACAGCAGTATTTAGCAGTTTCTATTATATCAACTATAAAAGAAATCCATATTTCATGTGGCTGCACAATAGGAGCACAAGGGCCAAGTTCATATCCTTCTGTAACAGCTAAAGGTGAGATTTGTTCCTGTTCCGAAGAAAATATACCAATTCTTTTATCTATAGTATACTGCCATGCAGAAAACATTTCTTGTAAAAATCTTAGTTTCATATCTGGTCGCGCTGTTAAAATCCATTGCCAACATTCGATCGCTGTCAGCATTGATGGTTTGCTAAAAAGTTTCACATGGGAGCAAGCTACCGTATGAAGTAAGCTTCTATGAATACCTGTAACAGAAAATTTAAGATACAAAATTAAAAACTTTAATTATTTGTCCCTTATATATGGGCCATATCACGTCAACTGTGCCTTCCCTCTTGGATCAGAGTTAGAATTTGATTTTTCATATTTTATTCTGCTGCCCAAGAGTGAATATGAAAAAATTATTGAAACATGATTTTTTATGTAAAATTTGATGAGGAATTTAAATTTCTCATCCAAAATCATATTCATAACCTCAAAATCCCTAAATTACCAAAAAACAGTCCAAAGGCCAAAAATAAACTTGTTCGTATCCAGCAATTAGACCAATATTGTAATATGTTCATCGATACATGAAAATACAACTTCTGATAAATTTTGGTCATCGGCAGACAAACAGACTTCATTATTGAGCATGATATGAGTCAAGAATCAAAGAAAATTAGAGAAAAACCATGTTTTATAAAGTATGTTTGTCTGCCGATGACCAAAATATATCAGAAGTTATATTTTGATGTATCGATAAACATATTACAATATTAGTCTAATCGCTGGATACGAACAAGTTTATTTAGCCTTGGGACTGTTTTTTGTAATTTAGGGATTTTTGAGGTTATGAATATGGTTTTGGATGACAAATTTGAATTCCTCATCAAATTTTACATAAAAAATCATGTTTCAATAATTTTTTCATATTCACTCTTGGGAAACAGAATAAAATATGAAAAATCAAATTGTAACTCTGATCCAAGAGGGAAGGGACAGTTGACGTGATATGGCTCATATATAAATGTGGGTAAGGCTCAGAATTTTTTAAATAAACGTATGCCCGTATGTCACCGATCTTGGCGCGCTTTTAGTATGGTATAGTATATAGTAAAAGATTTCGTACAAAATCATTGGAAATTTCGAAAATTTATATACGACGCTGCGATGCAAAGTTAGATTCTAGATTAATGTGGCTATTACCTTTCATTGAAATCAATAATGCAGTTGCTCGCCACAAAGCTGAATAATAATCATTGTCATTTTTTTCGTGACCAGCTTTCCATATATCATCAATCAACCGTTTAGAAACCGACACATGATTATCAAAAGAATTCGAATTGTTGGTTGGAAACTGGGCACGGGCATGACTGAGCATTCCAGCAACTTCACCTGCGTACCATGATCGCGTCGTCATCATTGAGAGTAACCAAGAACTTGAACTCATCAATCGAGGCCGTTTATCTGTGATATTTAGCTAAAAGAGGAAATTTAGGATAAATATAAATAACGCTTTCCATTTATTCCTGACAACTTAAACTAAATTTTTAGTTATTTAAATGTAATAATCTTACTGCACTTGGATGAGCATTCAAAGCTGTACCCGATAAATCAATTAACTCAAGAATCGAATCAGTAGCCAGTCCTAAGTTGCCGTAATGCCAGGCTCCAGAGTATTGAAATTTTTTAATATACTCCTGTAAATGGCTCCTTGTGGCTTGAGGTGCCCACTTCATAGCCTCTTGTACAATTCCTTTACATCTTGCAGTGAAATCTTTTATAATATTCTGAAAGTAATTATGAGTTTAAACGAACATTTTTAATATAAAGGTTAATTGAGTTAGTAACCTGCCAGCAAATATTTTCTGATAATTTCATTCATTTATTAATCGTATCGATTTATATAAATAAGTGAAAAACGATTATTTTCGTTATGGGTAACAAAACTTTAGATATCAATAGAAAAATTGTTCACATTAAAAAAACTGAGACACGTATTATTCAATAGATTAAGACACGCTGAATTCAATGGTATATTTTATTGAAAAAAAAAATGTTTCGTTTAAATTGTTTTCAACTAAGGAACATGTGATTTTCTATGGTAAATTATACATAGAAATGAAAAAACATATTTTTAGGAGGTTACTATTGTTTAATTTTTTCCAATTACGTGTGAACAATCTGAGCCACAACTCAGTAGTCTGTTGGAACTTAAATAGTAGAAAAACTATTATCATATTGACATGTATATATCATTTTATGATTTTAATAGCTATATAACTAGGTATTATTTTAAAATTTAGTACACCCTTTTCTCAGGGAAGATATTTCACAAAGATTGAATTATTACGAGAGTTGAGGATTTAGTCGAGGACTGCGAAAAAAAAATTACACAGTTAAAATTAAATTTGTTAAATTTACCTCTCTAGCTTCATAACTTTCCATCAATTGAATATTATAGGATGTTTCGGGTACTCTAAGGATCGGCGTTTCTTCATTTGGATCTAAATGCAGTGCAAAAGATAGAACTTGAAGAATGTCGAGCATACACCAAAGGACTCGACAATTCCACAGAAGATGAGGAAAGGCATCTACTAATGCGCTTAAATATTTATCAGCAACTCTTCTTATTTGTTTATGAATATTGTTAAAATAAACTAATAAAAATTTTGCATGTTTCTCGAGTTCAAGTTCTCTTTTTTCATTTTTCGGTTTATGCTGCATTACATCTTTAAATTTAGAAAATACCGAGTCTCCGATGCTACAAATACATTGCCACATGCCGTTTTTATCTTTCTGTAGCTCAGTGTCACTGAGATATTCCATAATTGGCTCCAAACTTGGTTCTGGACTATTGGTTACCCTCAAAGTCTCTAACCAAAATACCGAAAGAAGGTACGTGCATTGAGCAAACTGAAGTTTGGCCACATAAGGAGCTATTTCACTAGACCTGTAAAGTAAACGATACTTGAATATATTTTGAGAATTGATCAAATACATAAATTTTGGTTTGCTTATTATATACATTATTCTTTTTAACAAACTTTACACGTGACCATATTATTCTTTCTCACTTCACTGTAAAGGAGTTAAATAGAAAAAATAAAGATATTTGACTTTGAAAGTTGACTATTGAAGTATTTTGATTAATTGATTCTTTTTCACAAATAATTTAACATTTTGATGTTGAATAAAATATATTCATTCTTACCTATTACTCATTTTTAGAATTTGACTCCGTAAATCTTGTAACTCATTGAATGATACGCAATCGTTGCGAACAGCGGAAGTATACTGAAGTTCTCGCATTTCTAATCGTGTATTACTATCAGGAGATACAAGGTAAGGCGATTTAACTGCAATATATTTCACTCCTTCGTGCCAATTTGTTGGCCAAACATGTGATCTAGCATCGGAAGCAAAACCCAGTATGACACAATAAAGCCAAAAATCTTTAAAGAGTTTGAAAACCCTCTGGCGAGGGTTATGAATTGGAGGTAATCGTCGTAAAAGTAGAGCAATAACTGGTATGAGGATACCTAATTCACCTGTATGATCATTTGATTTCTAAAAAAAAACATTTTATAAAATGTTTGTTCTATAAAGTTATAATTAATTATAGGTTTTTTTCAATATAATGTATAATTCAAATCATTTTTATTTCTTAAGAAAGAAGGATCGAACGATTTGTCCACTATGAAAAGGTGTCCAAAAATTAACTTATATCACATCTAATTAGAATTGAAAAAATGCTATAAAAAGTGAGAAAGAATTATTTTTCGATAATAAAATTAAAAAAATTAATATCGATGGAAACGGAAAAATTTCAATTAAAATTTAAAAGCCATATTAAAGAATATACTTACGTTTGCTAAATTAGTAGCAGTTTTATCATTTGACCTTTTGTCTTCCAAACCCAGTTGAACAAAAAGTTCAAGCAACCTTAATAGTAAATTATTAAGCTCAGCTTCTCCTTCAATATACACAGCTATATTAGCTAAAGCATTTGTAACGGCTCCACATACATGCCTGTATTGTTTTCTGTTATCATTTGATGCTAATGTATGAGAAAACATTCGCATAATTTCTTCGTGCACCTAAAAAATATTTTTAGTTGTTAATTATAAGGAATTAAACAAATTGGCAATGAAATCCTACCATGTTGGTTATATTGATCATTCTAACGAGAGGGGGCTTAAAATCGAAAAATATTTTATTGTATTTTTTCTCTCCTTTGAGTAGCATTTTTTTAAATTTTTAAATATCTATTTTTTACTGATATACTGCCATTTTTATGAGCCTTTTTCGTATACTTTACGCGTTAATTTTATTTATTTATTTTTTTTTTTTTTGAATGGTTATGGTCAAGACTTTAGGGAAGCTGATTGGACCATTAGGTCACTCTCAATCAGTAGATTTATGATTGAGATAACAAATAAAACGTAAAATTAAAAAAAAATTATGCTCGAGTGTTTGTTCAGAGTAACCAACTTATCCAATCCACCTCGCCTGAGTCACGACCACAACCATTCATATTCTGAAGAAGTGCACGCAACTCTGGTGCTGTAGCTTCAACCGGTTTGTACTGAATGCTACGAGAAGTAAGATGCACTTTACAAAAATGTTAAACGCCAAAGATGATAACATTTAACACGCAAAGTATACGATAAAGGTTCATGGAAATGGCTTTATTTCAGTAAAAAAATAAACATTTTGGAATTTTAAAAAATGCTATGGAAATGGGAGAAAAAATCCTGATCAAAAATAAAATACATTTTTTTCGATTTCAAGCCCCCTTTGAGCTCTTCAAAATCGGAGCCATCATAACTAACGCGACCAACTCATAAAAGTTTAAAATAATTCATTTCACATTTCGAAATATGTTTAAAACGGTACGAGAGTAGTGAAAAGTGAAATAAAATTACCGCATCACGAAAAAGGCTCTGATTGGCCCAGGAAATGTATATTTTTTCGAGACTAGCTGAAATTCTTCCTGATGCAGTAGAAAAATGGTCGTGTATCTTTGTGACAATGACTCGCCACTAGGCCTTCACCGTTCATACTTCAAAATCCCATGTACGAATCATAAAGCGAAAACCAAACAAACACGATATTCAAGTCTAACTCCCGAGCACTGAACAATATAAACATTAGCAAATGGCAGTAACGCGCATCCTACGTAGTTTCGCGCGAGATCGTGCTCGTTACACTACACGGATACTTTGACTGTTGACATGCGCACACACACACACGTACGTCGTACATACACATCGCAGACTACGTAAAATTAAAAGTACCTCGCAATTCGTCACTTGCATGCGGCATACGGACGCACTCTAAACACTATTCACACACAAATTATACGTATAAGACTACTATATAGTTTTGCAGTCGGCAATGGCAACTTTTCAAACCGAATCCTAACTTGGCAACACCGAACGACAAGTTATGGGTGCGTGTGTCAACAGTCAAAGTGTCCGTTAACCAGTGTATCGAATTCGGTCTCGCGCGAAACTCTACATAGGACGCGCATCGCTGCTATCTGCTCACCGCCTACACAGTTACAGTAGCTGATGCTTATATTGTTCAGTGCTCGTGAGTTAGACTTGAAAGTCAAGTCAATTCATCAACTGTATGATGTGTACACGGGACTTTGAAGTACGAATAGGAAGTTGCGAAGGCTCAATAGCAAGTCATTGTCGCAAAGATACGCGATCATTTTTTTACTGTGACATGAAGAATTTCAACTTGTCTCGAAAAAATATACATTTCCTGGACCAAGCAAAGCCTTATGTGATTTTTTTATTATTGTACTAAAAATCAACAATTTTTTGCTGGTTTTAGATTCAAGATGTATTTTCACCAATTCATGTATCATGGAAAAAATTCACTTATATTCAGATAATTATATCAGTATAATAAGTTACTACGAAAAATGATCATCCAGTTTCGTATTCTAGAAAAAACTAGGTTTTTGTCTGTCAACAATTACTTATGCAATTTACCTTAACGTCACTTTTTGCAATCACCATAAATCCAAGTTGATCAACTATCAAAGTATCCAACTCTGGTCGGGTCGGTGTGTGACAAAATCGCTGTTGAAAGAATTGAAGAATTGGACGAGTTGATTTTGGTTTATTTTTTAGAGCAACCGCCACATGTCCCATCATGAAAACTATGTTAGTTGAGATCAGATTGTTAGCCATTCCTTCAGCTTGATAACTGTAACATATTCAATAGCGTTCTTTAGTGTTTTTCTACTGACATCGTCAGAAACCTGAATAATAATTGTCATTTATAATTTATTACATTACAAATCAATGTCAATATATATTCAATTTCTATTTATCCAAATTCGTTAAACTCATGAACTGTTTAATTTCTTAATTTCTTCATTACTTATTTTTTTTTTTGTAACGCATAAGTTGAACCAAAATTACGACATTTTAGTCAGTAATTGTTGCTGTTTTTCAATAAAAATATGCAGTAAATTATTTCTATTTGCTAGAATATTCAAGACTTTTTTCATTCATATGGCAGGTAAGACATATTAATATCCAAAGTAGAATATACTTTTATTGTTTTTTACAAGAACTATGATGCAAGAAAATAAATAAATTTTATATTCACCTATCACTTTTTTCAGCTGTGAAAAGTCGATTCGAAACACTGGCTACCAAAGCAGGGACACAATCAGGATCCACAGCATAAGCAGCTTCCAAGGCAACACATAAATTTTTTACGGCAACATCTCGCAGCATTTCAAATGCAAATTTAGCATTGGTCCATTTGCATTCATTTGATGAAACTTGGGTTTCTGAAACCATAAAATAAATTGACTGCTATTTTCTTATTTTAAATATTATCTCCTTTTTACCAGTTACATAGTAACATTCATGTCAAATAAAATATAACTTACAGAGAATAAATAAAAATTGATAGTTATTTATGCAACAAGGGCCCAAAATGCGTTTTTGCACACACTGTATGCACGAAGGCTGGCGTTTTACTTCTTTTGCGCACACTGTGCAGCAAAAGTTTCTCAGGTGTTGCATACAAAATTGTATGCAATAGAATGCGAAAAGTGCATAAATAAAAAATATGATATTTGACAAAATATCAGAAATTTTACCGCACACCATTGTCCAAAAACGCTTTTTTAGCACTAAAAAGTGTGCGCAAAACGGCATTTTTCGCTATACTATTGCATGATAGTTATTTGGAAGGTTTCATAAAGTCTGCTAAAATCAATTTTATTTACCTTTTTGGTATTTTGTAGACTGTCCATAATACTGCTTGTACAATTTCAAAAGTATTGGTGCAGGCGTTACGAGAAAATCTCGTATATTATAAATCGATGTATTGGAAATATTTGGAAATTTCTTAGCCAAATTACCAAGTCCATTTAAACAAACCATAAGTAAAGGCATGTGAGCAAGGACTAATTTGTGGTTGTAATTAGAATATATTTTTTCAGTTAATCTGCTACACAAACTGTCAGCTCCTGAAATGATATTTTTGTTAGTTAAAAGTATCAAAAATAATGTTATGTGAAAGAAATTAAATTTTTTCTTCAAAATTCTTTACTGTAAAAAAACCCAATTTAAAAGTTTGTAGCTTTTGTGCAATGCTTAACATTAAGTTTACGTTTCTAGTCTATTGCTAAATTCCATGGCCGTATCCGTTTTCACAGAATAATTGGGAAATCTTGGCAGATTTTTACAAAAATGATTCATTCTGATTCTACATGGAATCCATGCACTTTTCCATGTGGATTCTGCGGGGATAATCTACATAGAAAACCACGCAATTTTTTCAACTGGGTCATCTTTGAAATTAATTTTTTTCCATTAATCAATAAATTGAATATGAAAAATTATTCACTTATGATCACTTATGACTTATAATTCTGTTTTTTTTTCTAAAAATGCCTAAAATGAGTTAAGCAATATGGCTTTGAGCTAGGCAATTCAGGGTTTGCCGTTAACAGAAGGTTAAAATCCTGGTATTCCAAAGGTTCAAAGGGGGCATAATAGTAATTTACGATAAAAGTGCCGCTACTAACACTTTATGGTATGGCTTTTACTTTAGGACCCAAACGAAATGAGGATCTTACTAGCCTTGACAGAAAGTGTCCCGTATTGCATGAGTATCGTTCGCAATTTTTTAGGACTTGGCTATGAATCTACACTCTGGCATTGCAGAGTGAGATTAACGCCTAACGACGAGCGCAACGCGAAGAATGCAATGCCTTAAAGTTAAAATTATGACATAGAAAAGCGTGCAATAAATGTGAACTTATAAATATAAAATAAAAAACTTTTAAAAAATACAAATCTTTAGGTAAATATTAAATCCTTCATTACTCACCAGTTTCATCAGAAATTGCCCATACTAAAATATCAACACAAGCAGAATTTGCCATTACATTTGTGTTGAATCTATTAACGTTTGGATTCGTAAGATTACCATTCTCTTTCATATTAAATTCATTTAATTGTTTTGCTTGCAATTCAGTTTGACCAGATAGAAAAAGGTTCTTCATAAATTCTTGAACATCCCGAATGAAAGGCGCTGGTAAATTATTTTGATTACAGAGAAGTTCACGTAATAGATCAATTATAACTAAATTCATTATTTCACTGAAAGTACGATAATTCCAAAAAGAATTTGTATTCAGTTCTTGAACCTGGAAATCGAATGGGAATATGAGTTTTTGTAATGCATTGAAAATATTAAGCGAAATAAAAAGTAATAAAAATTGTCTATTTCAGTAAAGATGATGAACAGTAAGTTTATATATCCTTAAAAACTTTTTGAGGATTTCAACAAATATGCTTCCTGGGTTATCTATTAGGCATTTTCCCCGAGGTGTGGTGGGTCGTGTCATGCGCAAAAGATACGTTTTTCGTATACTGCTGAATAATATCCAAAAAAGTCAGCCAATTTTCAAAATGTGTGAAAATAATTAGTTAAAATATGTTAATCTAATGATAATTGAATTTAAGAAGTTTTTTTGTCATGTTTTTCTCTCTTTTGATCCTCCACGCTTCAATTAATTATTATTATTATTAAAAAATCACAATCGCGCGGTTGCACATGTTACTGTAGATACATCGCCGGTGCCTACGAAAACAATAACTCAAAAATTTGCTGTGAAGACTACACTTCAGATATACGTTATTAGTTGTTTGAGTTACTTTATTTTTCAAAAGTAATTAATTGTTTTCATAGGCAACGGCGATATCGGCACAGCGCTACTAGGTATGACATAACCGATCACGCATCTGCCATCTCGTGGTAAAACTTGTAGAGGGATATTGACTAATAGTAAAATGAAATCTAGTCAAATGAAAGTTTTGTATATGGTTTCAGTAACAACAAAATACAATATGAAATTAAAATTTTCAATTTCAATTACAATCAATTCAATTCCAAGACACGATCAGATTAAAATTCTAAATTTTTATTTATTATTATAAAGCTGTCATAATGAAGTCAAAATAAATCATTTTGCGATTACGTTTCAGTATGCTAAAATGACATTTTTTAAGCACATTTATGCAAAATCTTTAACAATTAAAGGGAAATACACATCTCAATAAATTCGTAGTGGTACGCAAAGTTTTCTTTTCTATCTTATAAAAAAGAGAACGGTCGAAAAGTGAAGCCGCGTAAAACGACCTCTGATTGGCTGACACTGACGACGACGCCCGATGCGAGCCGACTCGATACGAGCGCCTGCGCTGCTAACTGTCAACAGACAATTAGTACTTAAGTAACCTCAAAACACGAAAGAAAAAATTGACACGCGCAAAGCGCGTTTGAAACTTACTATTTCTGAATCTTAAACTAACTTCAAAACACGAATGAAAAAATCGACGCGTGCGAAGCGCGTTTGAAACTTACTATTTCTGAATTTTAAACTAACCTTAAAACACGCATTAAAAAATTAACACGCGCGGAGCGCGTTTGAAACATACTAGTATATTTAAAATATGGCTTTGAAAAAATGGTGCCTCGATTATGTCATCTAAATATACGTGTTATGATTGCTCGTTTGATTTGGGTAGATGCGACGTAACATATTGAGCGCCAGTTTTTACATTTAAGAAATACGGACACGACCTGTGCACAGTGTGCACATACCGTGCATTGAAATTTAGATAATTCAAAAATTTAGGTTATCGACAACTATCCAAAAAAAATGTATGTTTGCTACATAAAACGATTGTCCGAAATGTCATCTAGACCAGAGATAACTATTATTTTTCTAATCTTTCTAAAATGTGTAAGGTTTCAAACTAAAATTTCAAGAAAACAAAAAATATTCGCCCCTGTACGATTAAAATTGACGGAGATGGAAGCTCTGAAAATTGACAAAATTTCAATAAAAATTGTTGTTGCGATAATTTTGTCGCAAAGTGTATGATGTTATAAGGAATATTTTTCTACATAAACTCATAACAGATTTTGATTTATTAATAGAGTTTCTACTGCATTTGGAACCATAATCATGGTGGATCAGAATTGTCATCCTAAAATCATGTGACATGAGATTTTGTTGTAGGGGCATTGCGCTACCCATCTACCCTAATTCAACGACTAATAAAAGCGTGGTTATATGATTTTCAAAATATTTCAATGTGTCATACCTTTTGAGCTTCCTTGTCCAAAAAAGTTAATAGATCTTTGTTCAATAATTTTTTAGATAAAGATAATAAGCTTTGCAAGTGGACAGCACTAAGTTGAATTTTTTTCATTTCGGCCCGTTTTAAGCATGAGTTCTTATCTTTGTTAAGTATGTTGTAAAAATCATGGTACACAATGTTTTGTAAACCACCGCTATTATTTATGTAATAATCATTTGGAATGTTCTGATATATGCTTGATTGTATTTGTTCATAAATACTGTTTTGATAAAAGTGTGGAATTATTGATCTAAAGTTAGAAAATGAATCGAAAATTTCATCCGAATCAACTGAATCTTTACTTTTACCAATTTTTTCTGGTATGTAAATCTTACAAAAAATTTCAGACATTTCCAATTCATAACGTCCAATTGATCTAGCCAGACCAATTAATATTGGAACTATATTTTTGCAGAGTGTATCTGAAACGTGAAAGAATATTGATTATAATTAATAAATTAAAATAGAAAAATAAGACAACAAGGTAACTTAAGGAGAAATAACTGTGTTAATTCTTGTAAATTAAAAAACTTGAAAATAAAATGTTAAAATTGAATTTTTCGTTTTTGATGTAAAATTCGGGGTTTTCAAGTCTTTTTAAATCAGAACACTTTACATATTTAATTTTTTTTCTTTTACATTTTCTAGCAAGTTATGTTTTTGATCACCTATCGTAACTTTCGGAGAGTAGCGATTGAGCTTCAGCACCAGGGTCGCGTAAACTTCTTCAGAACATCAATGCTTACAAACACAAGCATTTTAGGAGTGATCAAACACGCAGAGTTGATCTGTATGTATAGTTAAGCACATATTTTTTTCGTTTTTCGTTTTTGCCGAAATTTAAATCATGAAAGCATTGGTTGAGAGTGACCTATGGGTTCGATCAATTTTAAAGTGTTTGTGTTTGTAAGCATTGATGTTCTGAAGAAGTGTACGCGACCCTCGGGCTGAAACTCAATCGGTACTCTCAAAAAGTTACGACAGGTGATTAAAATCATAACTTGACAGAAAATGCAAATGACTAAAATTAAAATGTAAAGTTGTGACATTGTGAAATGTGGTGCCAGTGCCGAGTAGCCGCGACCATAATAGAGAAGTATCATCGTGCCAGACCAACAGTTCATCAATAATCACATCTATTAATATTGGGTATATCTGTTTCGTAGGTTCATCACCAGAAAAACAAACAAGCCAACACCGAGAGCCAGACCGAAGGTCATTTTTCCTTTCGAACATTTCCTTCGAAATCATCGTGTCAGACGCCCCATTACGAGCTCGCGACCTTTGAGTGCGGCGGTGTCGGGGCATCAAAACTTACCATGTCGCAATTTACATCACTCTTGTGGGAACGCGAAGAAAGGTAACGATTAGAGTCAGAGTGCGTATTGAGTGAATGAATAAGAAAATAAGTTTGAAAAAAAGTCGGCTCTTAAACGAACAGAACGTGCGTCACCGTTTTGCGCGCGAGCGTGTCGGGCAGATTCGTGGAATTACGAGGCACACCGTCACAGCAAGCGCGTGCAGCCGGGAGAAGACTAAAATACGATTGCGCCAGTGTGGCACATAAGTCGCGCATACGTAGAGATATACAGAATACGCCGGAGGAAAAAAAACAGGCCCGGACTTGTTCGATCAGTAAACGAAGCCGAACGAGCTTAACGTAGCGTCGATTACAATACAATACATACGCCGGCATATGTGCCGTGGCATCTCGCAGATGACGTGTTTGAGCATGAAAACACCTCATGCCGCGTCGGAAGACCGAGCCGAAAATAATAGGACTCGAAAGGTGACGCGCCAAGTACATTTTGATTTACCAAGGGAAGTTCCTGACGAAATGCGTCTTGAACGAGTACAAGCACCAGCCGACATTCATGCCTTATCACCGCAAACATTGTACTCGTCTGCGATCATGACCCCGATGACAAGTGTGAATGTGACGACAATGAGTCGCATGCTAATACACTTGCAGACATACGCTGGCATCTCGCAGCCAAGCAGCTGGACCACATATCGTGATAAACCAAGAGGTGGTAAAATTGATGCACAGCGCGCAATACGAGTAATTGCCAGTACCTGCCGATAACCACAGTATACCAGCTGATGTCGGGACACGCGGACAATATAATGCCGGAGCGCTCGAGCCAGAACGGACAGACCAAATGCCGAGAAGTACAGACAGAGCCGGTAACCGAACGCCAATGGGCAGTAACAGCATTGCGGGCAGAAATGCTAACATGCCGGCAGCAAGACGACGAAAAGAGCAAGCTCCGAATTTTGATGGAATTTTGGAGGCTTCCGAGCAATCCCAATCATCGGACAGCGAGGACGAACAGTGGGAAACACTACTGGCACGAATGAACTCGTCGTACTTGTCGGCATATAGGCGTGGAGGCATGCACGATAACAGTGCATCAGCGCGCGAGCATCGAGACAGAACATCAACAGCTCTAATGTCCACGTCTTACTTCACGCCAAGGACACATGCATCAGAACAGCGCAGAAGCGCTCGTGCCGGAACGACATAATACGCGATGAATTACGATGGCGCTTTCCAGGAAGTAGCGCCCAGGGTTCGCCGATCAAACTTGCGTTTATGCCGATAGGTTGTGTATTCTTCAGACGACGATGCAGTGGCATTGGATAATTTTCGCAGTCCGAGGGCATCGTGGGCGCGAGGCAGACCCGCAGCGCCCGATGAAGGACAGCTCATGTAAACGACAGAATTGAGTTGTTGCTCCCTCGTCTGCGTTCCCGTTGAATTAAAATTAAAAAGTTTATTTGAAATTGTAAAAGAACCTTGGTTATTATTTGTGAGCCCATTTCTCATCAAGCGCGTGCCTTGCGGTAGCTGAAAAGTGTGGAAATAAGCCACGACTTCTCGCCAGAAGATCACGACCAGGGCCAACTAAGGGTCTCTAGTGGGTCGAGGTCATTTACCTGTGCACGCGAAGAGAAATCTGAACGTGGCCTTGCATGGCGGACCAGCCTCACCGCAAGTCGGAGCACGTAGTAGAAACAAAGGAAAAGAAAAGAAAATTAATTTCAATTGGATTTATTTAAGAGAGATTAGAATCGAGTTTCAAGTTTGATTTCAAAATCGCGCGCGAACACACCGTCGTAAAAAGAACAAGTAGAAATAGCTAAACGAAACCTTCTGCCAGAATATCGCCGTGCACTGCGCCATATGCACTTCAATAGCCTCGACGATCTCGAGAAACATGGGCGTCAATGGGGAAAAAAAAAAGATTTAGACGCACGCTACGTACCACCCCTGCCACCAGAAAGAATGAAAGTGCCAGGCGCTGAATATCGCAGCAGTGCGACTCCACGATCGAAGCTAGCCACATTGAGTATCGAAGACTGCAGTAGCAACGAGATTTAACATGAGAATACATTAATTATCTTCGGAACAAGCAGAAGAAATTGCAAGCTAAGCATAATTACGAAAACGCGAGGTATTTTCAAAATTATAATTTCTAATATTTTTTTAATCTTTGATATAAATTAACTGGGTTTTAATGATTTTTAAGTTCTTGGAGTTCCCATAAAACAAAACTTGTATAATAAAATTTCTGTAAACTTATTTTCATGAATTTTATTTTGTTTTTATACGTACTTTGAACGGGAGTTTTTTCTGAATTTTCGTCAAAACTTCCACGAATGAAATTTGTTAGTGCAGCAAAAACTTCTATTTGAGTAGCGATTACTTCTTCCTTAATAGACTCGTACCGATAGGCTATATTACTCAACAGTGAATTCAGATAAAAACTAAACATTTCAATTGACAATGTAACATGTTTGTTGCAGTAGTATTCTTCAATGAAAACAGCTTTTGGTAAACTCTTCAAAAGACGAATGAGATATGGTAAAATATTTTCTTTGTACTGTAATCCTGATTCGAGAAAATATATACCTAAGGCTACGGTCGCATACTGACTTCTTTGGTCCAAGTAGTATGTTCCTCCAGTGTCTTGAGGACACCTGTTGTACAACCAATAAACCTGTAATATTAAGTATTATTTTACTTATTTTGGAAACAATTGTTAACAATATCTACTTCTATTAGTTATGGGATTATGACAACAATAAAATAGTATGTAATTCGGAGACAATAATAAATGCACTTTGTAGATCTATATACATCTATCTGTATCCATCTACATACATCTATCTATATACATCTATATACATCTATATGTATTTGGCGGACACCCCGCGCGATCAGGTCATTTTTGGCCGAAAGTGTCGAATCTTAGTCCAGTGCAAATATTGTATGTTCACGATAAAGCGGACACTTTATCCGATAAAATTAAAAATAGTTAGCGACACAAAAATTATAATTAAATAACACCAAATTAAAAGAAAATGTATCAATTTTACGATAGTATACTTATATAAGCGATAAAAAATTAAAATTTGACATTGTAAAGGTGAGAAATACAAAGTGAAAAATTTTTTTTGAAATTAGGTTAAAAATTAATCATATCATAAAGTTAATTTTTTTCAACGGTGTTTTGACACGAGAAATAAATGAAAAATCGCAAAATTAGTCGATAATAAATTTTTTTCGCTGACTTGGAAAAAAAGATTTTGTGCTACGGCGCAAAGAAGAAGACTCCCTTAGCAACGACTACCAACAATTGACTACTTTCCGTCCGAACAAGTTATTTCTTTTTCTGACGTTGATGTTCGGATAGTAAAATTTTCATTTGGAATTCGTGAAATTCAGCAAAAACAGTAGAACAATTCGCCGTTGATTGAGTTTTTGAATCGATCCACAAAATTACAAGTTTATCTAACAACGACTTAAGAGATAAATAAATTTTAATAAAGCAGATTTGTCAACATGTAAGCTAATTCGTGCCTGTTACGATGGTTTCGCGTGACTCGGCTGACTAGATGGATATTAGCAGAAAAAGAAAATTCAACTTTGAGGCCCTAATAATCCAATAGGGTTGGACCTAGGGGGCTGAAACTTTCAGGATTTTCACTTTTCAATGTACTCTTCAAAAGTACATAATTTCAGAAAAAGAAATTTTTTTGACCATCACGCTAACTATGGCTTAGCCCATATAATAAAATATATTTTTTATTACACATTAAAGTATATTGTGACGATGTCACTGGCGACGAGTTCGCCTCGAAAGAAACGAATGCCGCGTGTATGAGTGTTTGAGAGTTGCGACCGACCGACCGTGCAGGGTGAAGGAAAAGCCAAGCTCTTCTAACCTCCGCACGCCGCGGTGGCGTAAGCACGTGCGTTACCGACCGAACGAACGGCTCGGCGACCAGCCGCAACTGCAGCAGCAGCGGCGGCAGCGGCAGCAGCAGACAAGACCAACGAAGGCAGTGTGAAAGACGCCACGTGAAGCGACGACGACGATTATTATTACACATGTTGACGCACGAAGAAGTAGTAGTTCGAGGCAAGGAGAACGCGAGAAAGAAATTGTACGTGACCGCGTGACTGTGAACGCAACAAAGTCAGAGACGAAAAGCGAGAGAAAGAAGTGAACTTATTTAGTTATCACCAAAACAGTATAAACATCTAATAATAATAACATTTGTTAAGGGCCAGGCATACCCACTCAGTCGATAACGCAAGGCTACCTAGCAATTTATGTTAAATTAAAAAAATTGGGAATGATATTCGCGTATCTAAGAGTAGAGGCATATTTCTAATATACTTATTAACATCCTGTCCAAGTTTCATCTAAATCCATGCATTATTGAAGGAGAAAAATGAGGACAAAAAATAATAATGATCAATAATAATTTCTAGGTTACAATATTCTTTGTCCTCATTTTTCTCCTTCAATAATGCATGGATTTAGATGAAACTTGGACAGTATGTTAATAAGTATATTAGAAATATGCCTCTACTCTTAGATACGCGAATATCATTCCCAATTTTTTTAATTTAACATAAATTGCTAGGTAGCCTTGCGTTATCGACTGAGTGGGTATGCCTGGCCCTTAATAATTTTTATTTATAAACAAATTAATAATTAGCGTGTATTGAGTCATTTTCATTGAGATTAGGCATTACTATTGGATTACTATTGATAGGCAATATTAATTTTATTTAAAAATTCAAGAAAAATTGTTTAAACAATTGTTATAAACAAATAAACAAAATAAGTGTCAATCTATGATCAATCATAGATTATTATTCACAAGTGGACACATAATAAAATTGATGATGGCTCCAATGTTTTCAAAACAAAATTATAATTTTCAATAGTGACATTTATTAATAATTTTATGTTTCATTTATAAACAAATTAAGAATTAGCGGATATTCAGTTATTTTCATTGAGATTAGGCATTACTATTGATGGACAATATTAACTTTATTTAAACATTCAAGAAAAATTGTTTAAACAATTGTTATAAACATATTAACATTTATTGCCTAGTTTTTGGTTTTTCATAGATCATTATTCACAAGCTAACATAATAAAATTAATGACGGCTCCAATGTTTTCACAACCAAAATTTATTCGTATTTGTTAATGTTAACGATTGTATTAAGTTATAAACAACAATCGTATTATTGTTTAATTATATGTGACGTTGTGCCTTCGGCAAGCGTCGTAGTGTCGGCTACGAGGAGCGAAATAATCAAATAATGATCATTCACGAATTTGCGCCGCATTGTTTCAGGTTCGCGCTGTACGAAGCGACGCGAAGCCGGCCTCGCGAGACCACTGTGGCGCGCGAACGTAAACACTGCAATGTTTACGTTCGCACGTCCCGTGCAAGCGAGGCCCGCTCCGACTTGTATAGGCGACACGCGGCACGCGTGCCGAAGATCAGCGAGACGACCGAAGCGAGCTAGCGGACGAAAATTCGACACATTAAGTTGGACCGCTGTAGAGACCGCTGAGCTCGACCCGCGCGACCGAATAGTTTTTGTTGTCTCGTAGAGTATCGTCGTGGAGTAGTCGTCGGAGTTTGGAGAGTCGTGTTTTTCTGGTGGAGTTAGAGTGTCGTGTACGTGTGGGTGCAGAGAGAAAGAGTGTGTGTTGCAAGTGTCTGCAAAGTGCTGTTGGTGCACACGCGAGTGTCGAGCGTGCGTGCTTGCGACTCTCGCGGCGCCCCAAGCCTCATCACCACCTTCGCCCGAGCCTGCATCCGGCCCGTCCAGCTACGTCGGTGGCCAACAGACGTGGCCCGAGACACCGCGCGATCTGCGTGACCCCGGCGACGAGTCAGTCCACCCGTGTGGTAGTGGTTCTCGAGCGCGAGACACACGTGAGTATTTTGTGTGTACTTCTCCGTGCCTCGTGCCGACCCTCGCGCGACAACGCAGCTCGCGTGCCCTACGGTGTGAATGTGTGTGTGTGAAAAGGAAAGATTAGTGTCAATAAATTGTTTGTAATACTGTACCTAAATCAACCGTGTCATTATTTCATTTCCCGATATAATATTTTCCTCTCTCTCGCGTTTTCGACGTTTTCAGCCATTTCATATAGGTGCAGTGCAGCAGATCAGAGGAGTCCCCGCTCCCTACCCGTCGGCGTTCCCTTTCGGAGGCAAGCCGAGCCCAAGACCCCGACGACCGCGAGAACTTTCGTGCCCTATCCCCTTTTACTTAGCTAGCCGGACCCTGGTCGGCGACGAGCACCCGCTCGTCTGGCGCGCCGTTCATCGGCAAAGCCGACCGGGACATGGAGAAGTCGTCACGGACGGTGTGCACGGGGAAGCCACCGTCACAAATGGCGCCTTGAACGTGGGGCCGTCGGGTAACAAAAAAACCCACTGTAATCGGGAAAAAGAGAGAGAGAAAAATCGAGTCTGGTCCTTTTTATTTATTTATCAATGCGATCAAATAATTTTGCGAAATTCGAGAACAAAATTCAAAATTTTTCCGAGAGTAAATTTTGAGCGTTGAGCGAATGCGAAATTCCTGGAAAGGAATTCACCTCCCCTACAGTGCGACAAGCTGCGTGAAAACGCAGATACGAGCTGCGTTGTACCGCGCTTCGAGTGTGTCAGTGCGTGCGAGTGCGACAGAGCGAGGTAAGTAAACAAAGCCTTAGCCTGTGCTATTCTGCTTTTGGTGTTACTGCCTCACTCGCTTCTGCTTTTTATTGCAATATATGCTACACAGTGTCACACTATACATACACGTAATACATGCTTACATTTGCTGCGCGATTCACGTATCGCAACAGAAGCAGGTGCGCACATACTTTGCGAGCGTGCTGTATATTTGCTTCAAGTCGACCTCTGTTCGGAGCATCGCGAAGATAATCGCGTGGCCTCAAGCGATCGGAATTTGACTTTCACGCGAGTTTCCATCGATTAAGCTCCAAAGTCACCGTGGTGACATTATTGATTTATACGCGAAAATCGCGAATAGATTGGCGCGAAGAATTCGAGCGAGCCACGTATTATTATTGCCTCGCTATCTCCGATACCTTGCGAAATGATGGAACGCGACGACCACGTCTATCAGCGCACGCTGAGAGCGGCGCAACGCGACGAGGTAACGCGATGGCCGCGGAATGGGCCAATGCGTTGACGGACGAGCAAGTTTCGGCTGAGCTACAGAAGCGAAGCCTAATCATATCGCCGGAGAAAGAGATAAATCGCGACCGACTTCTACGTGCGTTATGTTATAGCGTTGATAAACACTGCAGCATGCAGTGGGACACCGCGCGCGACGGCGTCCTTCCCGTATTTATGCCCGCGACGTCGATCAGCCCGTCGAAAGGAGCCATAAAGCGATCGTCTGCTATCGATAAGCAGACGAATAAGTCGAAGAGATCGCCGAAAGATCGCAGCCGCAGCGAGGAAGTGCGTACGCGAATATTCACCTCGCGCGCGGCGACTCCGAGACCAAAAGACATTGAGCCTACGTCGACGAGCGTACTGCCGGCCCCGTTGATCCCTTCGATAGCCACGTGGCCAGCACCCGATGAGCAAATGCGAGAAGCCTCCGCGAATAACGCCGCGGCGGCGACCGATCTTTTTCAAAGCAACGAGATGACTCCGCCTGAAACGCCGCGGAGAAACAGCAAGTCTCGCGAGAACGCGTTTCCACGATCGCCCAAACGTAGCGACTCGGAGATGAGCGACGGAGCGCCGACCGTTGTCCAAATGCCGCCTTCTCAGCCGAGCATGACCGACAACTTACTGCGCGCGCTCATCCACGAAATCCGCACGTTATCCTTAAACCAAGCCGATCAAATGCTCGCGATTAATATGCGCCTCGACCAAGAGTTGGTTAACCGAACGCCGTCCAATAGGTCTCGTCGATCCCCATACAGCTCGCGGCACAACAGCGGAAAGAGCGAGTCCGACGCGTCGCGTACGCCTTCGCTCTCGAAAGAGCAAAGCTCCAAGCGATCACTGCGCGGTGCAACACCGCATGATGGCAAGAGCCCTGCCGTGAAAGCGTCGCGCGGTGAGACACAAGACCCGGAAGAGCAGCGTCCTGCAGGTGGTGAGGTACGATGTGACGTCGAGGCGACACCCAAGCGCACCGAAATTAACAAAGTCAAAAGAAACTCGAAGAAGAGTGAATCGGTGGCCAAAGCGTCGTCATCGGCTGGGGAAAGCGACACGCGCCGCAGCAAGAAATCGGCACTGTCGTCATCGTCGTCGACATCGGACGGAGGCAAATCCCATGTTTCTCGGAAGAGTAAGAAAATACAGAAACACCAGAAGCGAGACGCGTTATCGTCTTCCTCCTCGGATGACGAAGAAATACGAGCCTCGCGCAAGAGGATCAAGGCAAAGAAGCACAAGAAGACGAGCGACCGGTCATCGTCTGCGTCATCGTCCTCGTCTTCGTCGTCGACTTCGTGCTCCTCGGCGTCAAGCGAGAGCTCGTCAAGCGACGATTCGTCAAGCGACAGCGACGCAAGCCGGCATCGCCACAAAAGCAAACATCACAGCAAGAAGAAAGCCGCGTCGAAAAGGAGCAAACACGGCACGTCCAAGCGAGGCGAACCGCGGAGATCCGATGGGCAAATAATGAAAATGCTACAAAATTGGAAAATAAACTTCGCTGGAGGAGATCGCGCGAAGGCCGAAATGTTTATCACGCGATTGGCCAAATGCCGCGCCGGCACAAGCGTAGACGATCAGCGCTTGATCGATGCCGTACATGCTACGTTGAGCGGCGAAGCAGACCTGTGGTACCGCGCCGCGAGACCATCCTTCAAGACGTGGGAGCGCTTCGAAAGCTCCTTCCGAAAGATGTTCATAGGTAAGCTCGGAGAGTTCAAATTGCTGCACGAGCTGCGCAATCGCAAGCAGGGCGAAGATGAATCGATATTGACATTCATCACGTATTTCGACTTCTACCTCACGCATCTGACGGAGAAGCTGTCTCGCAGAGAGAAAGTGAAGATAGTATGGAACAACATCCGCCCGGAGTATCGCAGTGCGCTGTGCAATCGTATGCCAAGCTCGGTGAAGAAAATTCAAAGAGCCGGAGAGCGATATGAAGATGCTTTGGCGATCAGCAAAACTCCAAGCGGAGCGAAAGCGAAACGATATTGCCACTGCCCGCTAAACCGCCACGCCAGTCACACAAGATCGCTGCCGTGTCGGAGGTTGACGAAGAAAGCTCCGTGGCGAAAGAAATACGCCAAGTCAAAATAAGAGAAGGCGTACACCAAAGAAGAAGCGAGACACGACGGAGGAAAGCGTCGCGGCAATGCAAAACACAACCAAGCAAACGCCGAATCGTGGGCAACAGCAGCAGGCAATGACGAATACTGCCAACGGCGAAGCCCGCAGGAACAACGCTCGCTTCATTGGCGCGTGTTACACGTGCAGTGAGACGGGCCATCGCGCCAGCGAATGTCCGCAACGCCGTTGCTACCGCTGCCAAGAGACAGGTCATTTGGCACCCCAATGCCCCAGGGCACCCCCGACGAAATGCCAAGTCTGCGGAACGCCGAACGTAGAGTTCAGAAATTGTGAAAGATGCACTCCGTACAGACAGGCCTGGGGAAACGGAAACGCGGGGAGGCAGGACAGTCCGCTGCCGGCCCCGCAAGGGAGCATGAATTAGGACAAATAGTCAACAAGGGTAGTATTTCTCCGCCACTACCGCTGACGCCACGCGAAGGCCGTAGCGGCGAAGACAGAGGAGGACATAAGATGGGCGATAAGATAGCTGCATCTGCGCCGCTGACGCTAAGCGAAGGCTGCAACGATGCTACGAAGAAGTCAATGAATAACATCATAGCGGTACCGGCGCCGCTGACGCTCAGCGAAGGCTGCAAAGGTACACGAAAGAAGGAGCCAATTGACGTAGGAATAGATAATTTTGTATCGGCGCCGCTGACGCTAGGCGAAGGCCGTGCCGATACACAGGGTGTCAAGGAGAGGAAGGGCGACAATACCAAAGTTTTCGCGTCGCAAACACGTAGCGACAACAGCGAGAACAGGCATCGCCAAGAAAAGTTCTCCGAAAGTTTAAGCGTGCCATTGCGCTGGTAGATAACAAAGCAGCAACAACACGAAGAGAACAATTTCCAGCGCTGCCGCTGACACCAAGTGAAGGCTGCAGCAAAGGACAGTGGAAGGAGTGTAACGTAGCTTCTGAAGAAGGCATACTGAAGCTCATGCATCGCGCAAACGCACGCGAGCATGAGAAGTATTGCCAAGAAGCTAAGATCGACAAGGCACAGCTCGGCGAAATCGATAAAGCAATCGATACCTTGCTGCTGGAGGGGCCAGAACCTGATCAACGCGAAAGCTCGAGCGTATACGCGTCGTTTAAGGGAGGGGGGGAAACATGTGAAGGGTCTTCGCATGTGAGCGCGAAAGTCGATGGTGCGATTTCACGCGTCCCCAAAGGACCACTCCACTTGTGCAGTCGAGTCTAGAGGGGGAAATTTTGAAATTCGAAGCGAGCGACGATGAGTGTGCGGCGCTAGCTTCGGAGAATCGAGACTACATTTGTGTGCAACTAAACGGGAAAATGTACAAAGCTCTGTACGACCCCGGCGCACAATCAAGTTTCATCGGGCCGAAAATTGCACGAAAGCTCGCGAGCCGACTACAAGGTCGCGCGACAGTAGTGAAAGGCCCATGCTCGCCAGGAGTGACTACGACGCTAGGTCGCCTCGACGTGCAAGTACACATCAGCGGCAAGACCGAGCGCATGCAATGGAGAGCGATGAGTTATTGGACCACGACATCATCCTTGGAGCAGACTTCAAGAACCTCTGGGCGGTGGACACGCAGACCGTCGAAGGCGAATGGCGTGTACACAAAGGCCCTTGGATGCCGTTCTATAGAGAACATATGAATAGCGAGGCAGATATTCTGTAGAATGTGCGAGCCTCGCCATAGCCTCTGCATCCGAGCAAGCTTGCATAAAAGCTCTGCTCGACCGAGTGCTGGGAGAACACGAAGATATGAGGAAGAATCACTAGAGTGCGCGGGCTTGTCCGAATTAACACCGGAGCAAGAGGCCGCGATCCGCGTTGTCGTCGACCGCCTGATGACAGCGGAGCCTGGCGCTCTAGGCCTCACGCGCTTGACGGAACATCACATCGACGTGCAGGGCGCGAGTCCCATCAAACATAAGATGCGACGCATGTCCCCGCCAATGCTACAAGTGGCACACGACGAAGTCAAGAAGATGCTAGCCGAAGGCGTCATCGAACCGTCAGCGTCGGCATGGAGCAGCGCTCCGGTCATTGTCAAGAAAGCCGATGGTAGTAATCGGTTTTGTATCGACTATCGCGATCTTAACAAGGTGACGAGAAAGGATGCGTATCCGGTGCAGAATATCGACGCGATACTCGACAAGCTGCGTCGTGCCAGATATATTACCACCATTGATCTGAAGTCGGCGTACTTTCAGATTGCGATGGAAGAATCAAGCAAAAAGTACACTGCGTTCGCAGTACCTGGAGCCGGATTATTCCAGTTCACGCGCCTCGCTTTTGGGCTTACGAATGCGCCGATGACATTTCAGCGATTAATCGACGCTTTATTCGGCCCCGAATGCGAGCCGTTTGTTTTCGGGTACCTCGACGACATCGTCATCGTAACCGAAACATTCGAGCAGCACCTCGTGTGGCTCGAGGAGGTACTTGGGCGTTTGAACACCGCAGGTCTGACCATCAATCGCAAAAAGTGCGAGTTCTGCCGGTCGAGTGTCAAGTACCTAGGGTACGTACTCGACGGAGATGGCCTGCGCGTCGACGAGGACAAGGTAGCACCGGTGATGAACTATCCGGCGCCTACCGACTTGAAGAGCTTGCGACGCTTCTTAGGTATGCTTGGCTGGTACGCCAGGTTCATACCGAACGACGCGGAAATGAAGTTGCCTCTCCTCAAGCTCACAAGAAAGAACGCAGAATGGATTTGGGCAGACGAACAACAACAAGCTTTCGAAGCCCTGAAGAAAGCTCTGACGGAAGCGCCCGTGCTCGCACGACCAGACTTCGCGAGACCGTTCATCGTGCAGTGCGACGCGTCTGCGTTCGCGATCGGTGGCGTGCTCTCGCAAGTGTTCGACGACGGCGAGCATCCAATCGTATACGCGAGCCGCGTACTTACATCTGCGGAGCGTAACTATACGACCAGCGAGAAGGAGTGTCTCGCTCTCCTATGGACGATACGTAACTTCGTCCGTACCTGGAGGGGTACAAATTCATCGCCGTGACAGATCACAGCGCGCTTCAATATCTGCGCAATCTCAAGGACCCGACAGGCCGTCTTGCCCGATGGGCCTTGGAGATGCAACAATGGGAGTTCGAGATAGTACACCGGCGAGGCAAAGTACACGAATTGCCAGACGCCTTATCGCGCGCATACGAGCCAACGGAAGTATGCGTCGGGTGTAAGTGACGAAAGCGACGAAGAACATCAGCGACTCGTTGAAGATGTCACGCGGAATCCTCAGCGCTGGCAAAATTGGCGAGTCGAGGGCGGCAACCTATACCACTATCGCTACGATCCGCTCCTCGATCCTATCACCGATTGCGAGGAGGGCTGGAAATTGGTCGTGCCGCCAGCACAGAGAGGAAGAGTTATGCGCGACGCTCACGATATCACGAGCGCCGGTCATCTCGGTATCGAGAAGACCTTCGATCGCGTCAAGCGCGAGTATTACTGGCGTGGCATGTATCACGACGTACACGAATACGTTCGCTCATGTGATACATGTCAACGCTATAAGATCGACCAGACCGGTCCGCGTGGACTGATGGGGCGACGCGTGATCGAGCGTCCGTGGTCCGTAATAGCGTGCGATTTAATGGAGTTTCCACTCAGCAAGAGTCAAAATAAATATTTGATCGTATTTGTCGATTTATTTACTCGCTGGGTGGAATTCAAGCCCGTGCGACGCGCCACTGGGAAAGCGGTCGCAAGCGCACTCGAGGAACTCGTGCTTTTCCGCTGGGAAACGCCCGATTTCCTCATCTGCGATAACGGTAAGGAGCAGGTCAATAAAGACGTAACAGCCGTCCTCGATGCCTACGGCATACGGCAAGTTACGACCGCGCCGTACACCCCGAGAATGAACCCGACCGAAAGAGCGAATCGCACGATAAAGACGATGATCGCTTCGTATGTAGGTGCGAACCACCGCGACTGGGACAAACACCTACACGAGTTGCGCCACGCGATGAACACCGCGGTACAGTCGTCGACCCGGGTATCGCCCGCGTTCCTCAATTACGGCCGACACCCGAGGCCTGTGAAAAGCTTGCGTCGCGAGGTAGAAGCCCCGACCGTCGAATACTGGGAGATCGATGAAACCGTGTGGCTTGACCGTATTACGCGACTCGATGCGATCCGCGACCTCGTGAAACTCCACCTGGATAAAGCGCACGCGAGACAAGCGCGCCATTATAACCGCGGTCGCAAAGACGTGAGGTTCGCGGAAGGCGATGTCGTGATGCGACGCACGCATCACTTGTCAGTCGGCGCTGACGGCTTCAATAAAAAGCTCGGTTCGCGCTACGAGGGCCCAGTAAAAGTATTGAAAGTTCTCTCGCCCTCCGTATATGTAGTTGAGACACCGAACGACAAACGCGTCGCGAAGGTCGACGTGAACGACTTGAAGCGATATATACAGCCACGCAAAACAGACTCACAAATCGCATGTACTGAGTTCATTGTATTGAGCAGCGACTCCGAAGGCGAGTAAACTAATTTTCTTTGGTATTGATTGCAGATATTTTCCTGGCTATACGAGCTGCGCTACTCCAAGGAAGCAACGAGCGCCAACCTCCACACGAAGATGCGCCAACGGGCTGGTAACCGGACCCGAGGGACCCGGGGGCACCTGACACGCGTCGCTGCCCGTCTGCAAGCGCAGGCCGAGGACCCACCAGCGCCGCCCGTGCGACCCCCGCCCGCACCCGCACCGAGGTTGTCTGAATACAACCGCAGCGTCCTCGCTGCGGTCGCCGAAGACGCTCGACGGGCCGCCCTGGAAGCCAGCAACAACCGGCCGGCAACAGCGCGGACGGAGCGACCGCTGCCAGCGCGCGGCAACGACTCCACCCGCTGATGCGAGCGTCGGCTTACTCCCGCCCACTCCGGCTGAGGACCCAGCCCCGCCCGCAGAGGCCGTCATCGAGCCACCCGTACCGCCGCGTCAAGAACAACCCGACGACGACGTTGGTATTGTGTGCGTCCCCGGACTCCAGCGTCGGAGACGAGACACAAAGCGGACCCATGGCGAGCAGTCTCCCGTTTCCGCCGGTCGCCGAGCTCCCGAGCCATTGGGACGAGGAAAACTGGGACGAGGGTGTCGACGAAGGAGCCTTCCCGCAACCGAAATCTCATTGGCCGCCGCCCCGCTTCCCGGCCATGCATAACTTGGGTCTGAAGCCCGGCCAACGCCGCCAGGCCCGCCGGGAGAAGCTCGCCGCAGCCATCGAGAGGGAGAAGAAGCTGGGCGAAGCCCTCAACCGCGGCGAAATCACCCCGCAGCTCTCGCCACCAAACGAAGACCCGGAGCGATTCCAGCGGCTCCTGGCAGCAAAAGAGCGAGCCGACAGCGTCCGCGCGAAACGCGCGGCCGCTCAGGCCACGGCCGCAGAGCCGACTCCCGCCTCAGCGACAGCCAAGGTGCCGGACACTCGCACGCCAGCTACCACCAGGGCCACCGGCGATGCTTCCGCTGAAGCCGACCACCGCCGGCAAGAGCGCGCCCAAGCCGATGAAGAGGCCCGCCGACGCGATCGCCTGGTGGAGGACCGCCGCCAGCGGGAACGCGCTCAAGCCGAGGAGGAGGCCCGCCGACGCGATCGCCTCGCGGAGGCTCGCCGCCGGCAGGACCGCGCCCGAGCCGCCGAGGAGGCTCGCCAGCGCGAAACCTGGCAGGAGCGGCACGAACGGGCCCTGGCCGCCGCGCGTCGCGTCGCCAAGCAACAGGAGCAGTACTGGGAGATGCGGCGCGTCGTGGCCACGCAAGGCGCTGTCCCGAGAGGGCCGAAGCCAACTCGGACACCGACCCCCCAGCGCGCCAGGTCGTCCCCGCTCGACAAGGGAGCACCGAGGAGGAGCCCTGGTGGGAAAGGGCGTACCAGGCTTCCCTCCTGGAAACCGAGCCGAAACGGCGAGGCGCCGTCTTCGACGGCAGGCACTGCCACGCGACAGGCATGTCGAGCCGCCGAAGGGCGGTTGCTTCATCTGCTGGGAGACGGACCACGGATGGCGGGCGTGTCAACAAGAGCCCGAGTACGCGTACTGCTGGAACTGCGGCCGGCGGAACGTAGAAACCCCTGCCGACTGCCCACGGTGCCGGGACGGCTACCAGCGGTGGCTGCAGAGCCAGGCGCGTCGCGACCGACCCGCCACCCGAACATCGCACGGCCGCGAGGCAACCGTCCTGCGACCGGCCTCGGGGGTCGCAATACTGCGCGCTCCGTCACCGCCGCGCAGCACCGCGACGATCACCGAGATCACGAGCCGTCCACCGCCTCGGCCGCAGGACCTGCACCGCCGACGGCGCCCCCCACCAAGCTCCGTCGCCCCGAGCGATCAACCGAGCGAGCGATCGAGCCTCCTCGCCGTGTAGAGGAACTGGCGCTCGTAGCGCAAGTCGCCGCACCGCCGCCCAACGCCACCCGGCCGCCGGTGGCGCAACTCGGCGCGCCACCCGAGCCAGGTACCGTCGCGTTCGTCCTCGCCATGAACCAGCTGGCCGAGAACTTGCGCGACGTCCGCCGGGAGGTGCGAGAAGAGGTGCTGCGCGGCTGTCCGGGCCCCGAAGCGGCCCAACGAAGGTAAGTTGGAGGGGCATATCTCCAAAAAGCGAGTGGCTAAGAACCCCGCCTGATGGAAGGCCCAAGTGAGCGGTGTAACGTAAACCTTCTTTTCTGCCCTAGGTCGAGAAGAATGAGAAGGCGAAGCTAGGCGACCCCGCAGTACCGGTGCGTCAACACCCTAGCCACCCAACTCAAAGGGAGCGATGTAGGTGAAAAAGGTAAGCTATCAAGTTGAGCTTTCCCTCGAGCTTGCACGACATCGTCTTCCCTTGGCGCGACCTGGGTGGGTCGCGGGTAAGGGAGGGGGTGTGACGTTGTGCCTTCGGCAAGCGTCGTAGTGTCGGCTACGAGGAGCGAAATAATCCAATAATGATAATTAACGAATTTGCGCCGCATTGTTTCAGGTTCGCGCTGTACGAAGCGACGCGAAGCCGGCCTCGCGAGACCACTGTGGCGCGCGAACGTAAACACTGCAATGTTTACGTTCGCACCTCCCGTGCAAGCGAGGCCCGCTCCGACTTGTATAGGCGACACGCGGCACGCGTGCCGAAGATCAGCAGACGACCGAAGCAAGCTAGCGGACAAAAATTCAACACATTAAGTTGGACCGCTGTAGAGAGCAGAGCTCGACCCGCGCGACCGAATAGTTTTTTTGTCTCGTAGCGTATAGTCGTAGAGTAGTCGTCGGAGTTTGAAGAGTCGTGTTTTTCTGGTGGAGTTAGAGTGTCGTGTACGTGTGGGTGCAGAGAGAGGTGTGTGTTGCAAGTGTCTGCAAAGTGCTGTTGGTGCACACGCGAGTGTCGAGCGTGCGTGCTTGCGACTCTCGCGGCGCCCCAAGCCTCATCACCACCTTCGCCCGAGCCTGCATCCGGCCCGTCCAGCTACGTCGGTGGCCAACAGACGTGGCCCGAGACACCGCGCGATCTGCGTGACCCCGGCGACGAGTCAGTCCACCCGTGTGGTAGTGGTTTCGAGCGCGAGACCACGTGAGTTTTGTGTGTACTTCTCCGTGCCTCGTGCCGACCCTCGCGCGACAACGCAGCTCGCGTGCCCTACGGTGTGAATGTGTGTGTGTGAAAGGAAAGATTAGTGGCAATAAATTTTGTAATACTGTACCTAAATCAACCGTGTATTATTTCATTTCCCGATATAACATTTTTCTCTCTCTCGCGTTTTCGACGTTTTCAGCCATTTCATATAGGTGCAGTGCAGCAGATCAGAGGAGTCCCCGCTCCCTACCCGTCGGCGTTTCCTTTCGGAGGCAAGCCGAGCCCAAGACCCCGACGACCGCGAGAACTTTCGTGCCCTATCCCCTTTTACTTAGCTAGCCGGACCCTGGTCGGCGACGAGCACCCGCTCTGGCGCGCCGTTCATCGGCAAAGCCGACCGGGACAAGGAGAAGTCGTCACGGACGGTGTGCACGGGGAAGCCACCGTCACATATATTAACAGTTGTAAAATAGTTTTTATTGTTTCTTTGGTATTTAGAAAAGTTTTTACGCTATCATTTGTATATAATTGATACAAATTAAAATAGTTCAATTTTCTCTTTATTTAAATTTATTTATTAATAAATAAATAAAAACATAAACACGATGAAAATTATAATTTTGTTTGAAATCATTGGAGCCATCATCAATTTTATTATGTGTAACTCGTGAATAATAATCTATAATAGTAATGCCTAATCCCAATGAAAATGACTCAATACACGCTATTATATTAATTGTTTATAATATAAAATATTAACAAATGTTATTATTAGATGTTTATACTGTTTTGGTGATAACTAAATAAGTCTATGAGCCGAGATCATCTTTGACATCCAAAAATAATAATAATGATTCGATAAATCAGTTTTTGAGATTTTTTATAAAAAAAAAAATTAATTATATAAGGCTTCAATTAGCTGTAAAATTTTTTTAAAAATAGCTATTTAAAAAGGGGAAACGGTTTTGGATTTGTCATAGCTTCCCGAATTTGAACATATTTTTAGATTTTTTTTTGGTGACAAATATGCTTGAAGCTCGAATTTAGAGCACTTTTTTACCACTCCGTCCCACTGTGCCTCGGCTAGTCGGTACAGCGGTAGGGTCGTAGGACGAGTACCACCGGACTCTGCGCTGGGATACTACTTCCTTACAAACCTTAAAATCAATTTCTAAGAATTTTTCATGTTACACCACTAGAAAGAAAAGAAAAAAATGAAACGATCTATGTGTTTGGATTTTTTTCTGACTCTTGATGAACGTTTGCGAGCGAGATGAAAAGGCTCATGGAAACAGCTGTATCTCAGTAAATAATCAAAATTTTGGAGTTTTTAAATATGCATTGAAAAAGTGACAAAAAAAACCCACTCAAAATGAATCAAAAATTTTTTCATTTTTAAGCCCCTGTTGAGCACTTAATTATGAAAAAATTTTGATGATTTTTTTCGGGGTTGCGGTTCAATATTAGAAATGAAATCATTATTTTTTTCAAATAAATATTTTCATTTATATCTTTACACGAATTTGAATTTCACGCTCACTGTGGGTGCTGCTTTTCAGAGCGCTGCTGACACCTCACGTGAAAAACGTTCAATACAAACTTCGAAAAATCACCGCCGCTACACATGTGCCCTGTGCACATGTCGCAAGTTGGAAAGCTGTGTTGATGCATTTCCGCTGCGTATTATTGGACAAATAAAGTAATTCTTCCAGCTGTTCAATTAGTCTCATCTCCTCCTAGTAAACTGTTCAATATATCGTCCACTGCTGCCAAGTGTTGAACTTTGATTTTACAAGCCGTCAAAAATAACATAAGTAAGTAGTTGAAGTAATTTTTTTCGATTCTTTTCTCTTTTAATATTAATTTCAATTATCTATAGTTATTTAAACTGTGGGGAAATATTGACTACTTGGGCACGTTGATTTTTCAACAAGTAAAATGTAAGTAATAACAGAAAACACAAGGTAAAAATTATAATTTAACTTTTTATTCGATTAGAATCTTTAAATTTGGTCTTCTATTGTTACTTAAATTTTTCTTGTGTGCACAAATGAATGTGCTATGTGCCTGAGTTATGCGTTGTCTAATACAGAAGAATATCACATGGCCTTGTGCAGGACCGAATTTAGTAAACTAGATGTTTCAAACGCGCTCCACGCGAGTCAATTTCTTTCATTCGTGTTTTGAGGTTACTTAAGTACTCTTTTCTAAACCCAAAAGAGTAATTTTCGAACCTCAAAAGAGTAAACTCTTTTAGAAAGAGTAAATGACGCCGTTTACTCCTTTCACTTGAGCGCTACAACTAAAAAGAGTAATCTGTGCGATTTACTCTTTTAAATAGAGTAAATAACATGGATTACTCTTTTTCAAAAAATACTGAGTGGAGTTTTCATTTCAATTATTCTTTTTGGTAGAGATTACTTCGCGCATAAGAATATTGCGAGCAGATTACTGTCTTTGAATATTTATAAAATATATTTTATTATGTATAGGGCTAAGCCAAGTTAGCGTGATGGTCAAAAAATGTTCTTTTCTGAAATTAAATGTACTTTTGAAGAGTACATTGAAAAGTGAAAATCCGAAAACTTCAGCCCTCTAGGTCCAACCCTATTGGATTTTCAGGGTCTTAAAGTTGAATTTTCTTTTTCTGCTAATATTCTGCTGCAATTCTGATTTCTGGGGTTGATATGAAAAAATTGTTGAATCATGGTTTTAATGTAAAATTTGGTGTAGAATTCAAATTTGTACTTAAAAATTATATATACAACTTCTAAACCCATAAAAATGAGCCATTCAGGTATTAAACAGGTATTAATCATATAGGGGTACAAAAATCCATTCGTGATCCAGTCATCTCATTTGCACTCAACATCTCACTTCCAATTATTCAACCCAAGACTCTTTACTGCGCAAAATTTCACATATCGATCACGCATCTTTCAACTCCGATTTACAGGCCAAGCTCGGGATGGCATGGAAGGAGTAGACCTTACATCCCTCAACGCATCGCACATCGGCCACTCCAATCCACCATCTCAGACAGCATATATCAGTACTCGATTCACACGCACCCCAGAGAATCACTGTGCTTAAACCCAAAACTAAGCCGTGGATTACGGCGATTTCGTAATATATATCGATACGCTCGATCGCGGCGTGCATGAGAGAGCGAAGCTCGGCCGTAATCCACGGCTAGTTTGGGTTTAAGCACAGTGATTCTCTGGGGTGCGTGTGAATCGAGTACTGATAATGCTGTGTCTGAGATGGTGGATTGGATGTGGCCGAGTGCGATGCGTTGAGGGATGTAAGGTCTACTCCTTCCATGCCATCCCGAAGCTTGGCCTGTACATCGGAGTTGAAAGATGCGTGATCGATATGTGAAATTTTGCGCGTAAAAGAGTCTTGGGTTGAATATTGGAAGTGAGAGTTGAGTGCAAATGAGATGAAGTGATGACCAGCGGCGAAAGGTGTTTCGGATATAGTGAAGTTATTGATAGAGGCAAGGTTGTCCGTAATCACAAGATCCAAGCAAGATATGTGGTGAGATCCATCGGTGTAAGACTTGAGTGTTGGGCTCTGCTGACGATGTAAATTATAGGCTCCAATGAGGTTACGAATGTAACGTGCATGACGATTGCGATATTTAGTCATATTGACGTTGAAATCGCCGAGAATAAGTACATTTTTGTACTGGTGTAGGATCTCTGATATAGTGCCCGGTGTGTTGTCACCGTATTGACGCAAGTCAACGTGCATCCACCTTCGAACGAACGGAGCACACGATAGTGTACGCTCTCACGACGCAAGTCCTCCTCCCGGAGTCGAGGCAACGTCGCGACCTCCACTACAATTCAATCATTGTCAATTACTGTGTCAACGAAATTTATTTTGTCTATTAGTAATTAAGACTATTATTAAATTTATAATTAACGACTTCTTCGCGATCCATCGCGTTCATTGAGATTTGAACCCGGCGCCAGTCGATAGTTCGATACCGACTCGCGCTCTCGAGCTCGTTACCTAATTTACCGATCGCATTCTCGTTGCGCATTACGCGTCCAGCCGACAGGGCATAACAGCGACCAGCCGCAACTGCAGCAGCAGCGGCGGCAGCGGCAGCAGCAGACAAGACCAACGAAGGCAGTGTGAAAGACGCCACGTGAAGCGACGACGACGATTATTATTACACATGTTTCTGTACGAAGAAGTAGTAGTTCGAGGCAAAGAGAACGCGAGAAAGAAATTGTACGTGACCGCGTGACTGCGAACGCAACAAAGTCCGAGGCGAAAAGCGAGGGAAAGAAGTGCACGAAAGAACGAGTGCCGTCGTGCGTGAGAGTGAGGTTACACTCGTGAAAAATAACGTGTGGAGATTGTCCGAGGCGAGATTCGCGAAGTAGCATCGACGACAACGAGGCACACTTGGTGGAAGGCTTGACCCCCTTTTGAGGTAAGACGACCAGATAGGCTAAACGGAGCCTCAGTAATTAAATAATAGGACTACAGGGCGAGCATAGGCTAAAGCCCAAACCCTCGCACGTCTCAATATGGGGCGAATCACGATAGCCCCAGCGGTGTGCGCGAGTGCCTGCAAACAGCCAAATCACGCAGTTTTTTGACTCGCTGTACGGACTTATATGCTATCTAGAAAAAACCCGAGTAGTGATTTCGATGTGTTTTTTCCTCAGCTTTCCAGTGGTGAGGTCAAAATGCAAAAATCAGCCTCCATACCTCAAAAAATGGACTTGAACATAAAACACGCTGTATCTTCTTTCCGCCAGGTTTAGAGTTTTTTTGAGGTCTAGATCGAAAGATCTGGCGATTTTACATAAGAAATGACTCTAAAAAAAGGGCTTTTTCGATTTCTCGAGCAGTGAGGAGGAAAGAGCGCGCGGTCGGCCGTTTTACCACCGCGCGGCCAGTTTTTCGTTACGCTTTACGTTTCTTTATTTATCACGCGTTGGGCTTTCACCATAAAAATAAACAATACATGTTTTTGTGTATTTTTTCTTCATCTTTTCAATGGTGCAATTAGTTTTTGGAAAATTTGCTTTTTGAGCAGATAATTAACTTTTTTGATTAATAGTTTCATTATTTTCGTTTTATTCGCGAAACGAAGCAATTTGCAAAAACTAATTGCACCATTGAAAAGATGAAGAAAAAATACACAAAAAACATGTATTGTTTATTTTTATGGTGAAAGCCCAACGCGTGATAATAAAGAAAACGTAAAGCGTAACGAAAAACTGGCCGCGGCGGTGTAAACGGCCGACCGCGCGCTCTTTCCTCCTCACTGCTCGAGAAAATCGAAAAGTCCTTTTTTTAGAGTCATTTCTTATGTAAAATCGCCAGATCTTCGATTAGACCCTCAAAAAAACCTCTAATGGGCGGAAAAGAAGATACAGCGTGTTTTGTTCAAGTCCATTTTTGAGGTTATGGGAGGCTGATTTTTTGCATTTTTGACCTCACCACTGGAAAGCTGAGGAAAAAACACATCGAAATCACTTACTCGGTTTTTTCTAGATAGCTATGAAGTCCGTGACAGCGAGTCAAAACTGCGTGATTTGTGTGTTTTGCGCACTCGCGCACACCGCTGGGGCATCTATCGTGATTCGCCCATATATAATAAAATAATTTTTTAATATTCAAAGACAGTAATCTGCGCGCAATATTCTTATGTGCGAAGTAATCTCTACCAAAAAAGAATAATTGAAAGAAAGCTCCACTCAGTATTTTTCGAAAAAGAGTATCTATGTTATTTACTCTTTTAAAAAGTAAATAGCGGCAGATATTCTTTTAAGTTCTAGCGTTAAAGTGAAGGATTAAACGGCGTCATTTACTCTTTCAGAAAGAGTAAATGACGCAGTTTACTCTTTTGAGGTTCGAAAATTACTCTTTTGGGTTTAGAGTGCTAGCTGTCTGTTGAAAATTACAGCGCAGGCGCTCGTATCGAGTCAGCTCGCATCGGGCGTTGTCATCAGTGTCAGCCAATTAGAGATCGTTTTACGCGGTTTTACTTTTCGCCCTTCTCTTTTATAAGTAGAATAAGTAGAAAAAGAAAAAAAAAGAAAAGAAAAAAAGATTGAAATTCAAAGATAACGCTGTTCATTTCTTTTATTATCGACCACTTGGAAGAACTTGTAAATGTTAAATATTTTTCAAGCATCGAATTATAAGTTGATATTCAATTTTTTTTATTAAACGTCCACTTTTCAGAAATAAAAATGTTTAGAAGTGAAGAGGCTGCTCTCAGTCAAGGACAGAAGAGATCCTCTTGTGCATCAACGCTCTCCTCGGAAGCCTCTTTTCACGAACAAGAGGAAGAACGAATCGTAGACATGGCCGAAATCAGTGAAATTAACAATAACGAGACAAAAGCCTTTTGGAAGACAAAAAAGGAAGAAAATATTGAAGATTCAATAGAAAGATCCACTAATCTGATCGTCGAGTGTAAAGCCGCTTCTCTCGAAAAAGAGGGAGAACAAGTTAATGATGCAGCACGGATATCAACAAGTCAGATCGACCAGCCAAAGGCCTATTCTAACGATGAAGACGAAGGAAGACTGGTAGACGCGACCAACATCTGTAAAAATAAAAGTGTCAAGACAGAAGCCTTTTCGAAGAATGAAAAGGAAGAACGTATAAACGATCCGGAAGCCACTTCTATGAAAGTAGAGGAAGAACAAGTAGATATAACATGGCTGATGACAAAGGAAGATATAGAGTTTATGCGAATTCAGAATTCTCTTAAAAGTTGGATCAAACATCGACAAACGATCATTAACATTCCTGAACCTATAAGACCAACCGAAGCTGAATTTTATAAATTTTACACGAATGGAGAGATACCGTACCCGGTTCCTTATCCTTACAAAGGGCAAGCTAAAATGCATCGAAGGTAATTTATAATATTATTTGTAAAATTATTTGATTATTTAGTTTAAAAAAATTAAAAAGAAAATAAAAAAAAAATAATTATGCAAATGACCGTTATTTTTGCGAAGTTGTTTTTGCAAAGAATTTACTTTGTTAATAAAAAGTGTCCATTTAATTAATTAAATTTTTATAAGGTTCTAGTTGATCTTATGTTAACACACTGTTGCTTTAGTCTGACATCAGTTGTGTCTAAAATATTGCATGGGCTATTTACATTTTTTATAATATAATAATATTGACAAATAATATGTATAAATATATAAATAAAATAGTTATTAAATTTTCCAATTGTCCCAAAATGGTCATTTTACTGCTTTGAGTGGTGGCATAACAAACAAGGTCATTCATTCATTTGGGGAAGGGGAAGGGGGGGGGGTAATCATTAAAAGCTGAAATAAGCGACTAACGGCATGTAATAAGTACCACAAAAATAAAGAGAGTAGATTGAGAAATAAATATAGCAATGGACCAAAAAATTATTTAGCTTAAAGGATCAGTAACATTTTTTCAAGTTTTCAATGACTCTGGAATGCAAAGAATGATGTTTAATTGCTTTTTATTTCTCAAAAGTTACTGCTAGTATGAATATTACGGGAGAATGAGTTGAGAAAATTATTTATTTTCACAAAACTCATATACTTATCATTATATTAGCTTTATGAATTTTTAATTTTATTCAGAGAACTTTAATGTACAAACCATAAATATTGTAATCATATGCAGATTATAGGATGTTTAAGCAAAAAATTAAAAATAAAAAGTAACAATAAAAATAAATTTTGATCATTTAGCAAGACAATTCTTTATAAAATGTTCAGGGAAAAATGGCAAAAATAACAAGTACTAGATATTAGATAGTGAAATTAGATATAAAATCTACACTAGATGTAACATTCCATTGCAAATATTCCAAATTAACAATATACCTAACATAAATTAATTCTCTTATTATAACAAATGTAACTAAATAATGGAAAATGACAATATTGACTAATAACTCCGCTTCATCATTGATATTATAATCATGTATGATCATCAGGCAGTATTATTTAATCAGATATTGATTGCAACTAAACAATCTTCTCAAGTGAATTGTTTATTATATTGTAGAGTTATAGAATCATGAATTTTTCAATGAACAGACTAATGAATATAAGTAACAAAATTATATTTTTTCTCTTTCAATAGTCATGGTCATGATTTCAGTGAAGAAAACTAAACATTAAATGTATCAAATAATTCTATCATAATATATCAACTCAATGTGAAAAAAAATTCAATGATGATAATATATGACATTAGAATCGCTTACATTAACAAATAATAAACAACTATACAAATATAGAGATTTTATTGCATAACTTATATAAAATTGAATTGATTTAATATCATGATTCAAAATATAAATAACTGTTCTACCTTTTCCCAAGATGTTTGTTTTGATTCAGCCAATGATTTAGCTAAATTCATTAGCATTTTCGGGTACATGACATTTTCGCTAGGGAACATTTTGAAGCCGTTTGTAAATTGATTAGTTCAGAAATTGAAACAATTTGATGTTATTCTCAATAATAATAGACTTCGTTAGGGCAGGTTGACCATCACAAGTGTCATCATGTGCTTGACAGACGGTATAGAATTAACTTATGGTTGACGGTAGTATTGGTTTCTGCTATCACTTCATGAAGCTTCTGCATACTGGTGTTAAGATCTAAACACGAGAAAGACGTTAGCTCGTTAAACTCATTCTATCCGTTGTATGGCGTTGCTGCGCATCGTCCGCTACAGACCCTCGCACTCAACAATAAATATGAATTATGAATATTGTCGAGACATGAGAAAATAGTTTAAACTTTGAAAAATAAACAGAGCTTTATTAAAATGATTGTTCTCAAAAATAAGTAAGTATTGGTATTTTTTAAATTATTTTTTCCGTTACTATACTGTACTTGAAAATGTTGACATTTATTCAATAATTATCAAAATCATTCTGATCAATGAAAGCATGTGTTCAACTATACATGTAAATAAACTAATTTATAGGGCGATCATTTTGATAATGACAATTTTATCGATCAAATTCAATGAAGTATAAAGAAGTGTTTAATCTTTTATTAAACAGGTTAATGTACATTTTCAATTATCTTTATTTCATTATAATGGTTGAAATTATTATCAAAGAAGTTAATCATTTTTACTTCAAGTATTTTGTGATTATTACAATTTCATTACTTTGTTTGACCTTGGAGTCCATAGACCTACCTTCAAAGTTGAGGGAAAAGAAATTTTTAAGTAGTATTAAACTTTTCTTTAAATTATTTCATTGTTATTTAGTATATACTTGGTACATAACTCTATTGCAAAGTACTGATTTGCGAGACTAAAGATTGATACCACATTTTTAGTGCAATGATCCAACTAATTGTAAGCGCTCATTTACTTTTAGATGAATAACATACAGCGCAGCATGTTTTTAATTATTAATATTGATTTTTATTACAAGTATTTTAAGCAAATGTTTATCCTGAAAGAAATTTGTCTAAATTTGGAAACATCAAAATAAAAATTTGTTTTCATAAAAATATTGAATGATTTGTAAATCTTTTCAACATTTTTTAATGGAATACTCTTAACTATTTTTTAATCTTTTTTTAAACTTCTGTATGCTGAGTTTCTAACAATAAATCTTTGAACTCTTTGAAATTTTTTCATTGATAAAAATCTTTACCAATTTCTCTTTAAAAATCTTTTTTTGTAGAACATTTATTCTTTGAAAAGCGATAACATTATTCAAGTTCTATACTTTTCATTTTCATTGCTATATTTTCTAATTGAAAACATAAAAATCTTAAATACGGGCTAAAAAGTCAACCCTTTTTTCAGTTTCTATGTAGAGGAAAAATAAACATAATTTTCTTAACTTTTCTGCGCTAATCAAGAAAAAAAGTTATAGAGATGCAAAGTGTAATTTTGTTAAAAACTTCATAATTCTTAAAATTTCGAGACTTTATAATTGCATTGAAAAGTGATAATTATAGAAAAATCTATATCCACCTCTCTTCATAAATGCTATTATAGTGTTATTTGAATTACCAATATCTTCATTCCTACATTTCATATAAAATTTGCCTCAAAAGATAAAAAATATTAGAAATATATGAAAAAAGAGAAATTGTAATCACATTAATGATACATAAATAAACATTAAATGAAACCAGTAAGTAATATTTATAATAATGAAGGATATAAACTTCAGTATTTAAATGTTTGAATTTAATTACGCCTTTATATTTTCGATTATGTGTTGGTTCCATTGAATAACCGAAATTGATCGTAATGGTGTTATTTTTTATTACTACGAGAATTTTTCAAGAATATGAGTCCGATGGTAATGAAGGCAGAAAAATAAAATAAACACATATTTATCGCGTCCTTAGACATCATCGTAAAACTGTGTAAAATTAATGCAATACTAGCTGATAATTATGAATAATTGTTTATGTACAGGTATATATGGATACGATTATTAATTTGTTTGAATCGTCAAATTATTC
The DNA here is from genome assembly GCA_034770305.1 of Trichogramma dendrolimi. Taxonomy (NCBI): domain Eukaryota; kingdom Metazoa; phylum Arthropoda; class Insecta; order Hymenoptera; family Trichogrammatidae; genus Trichogramma; species Trichogramma dendrolimi. The sequence continues at coordinate 113,811 of JAPMIB010000196.1, forward strand.
AAATTTTCCGGGCCCTTTGAAATATTTTTAATAATTATAACAGTTTCTCGCCTAACTTTACAACTACCCCGTCTAAAATTACGAACTCTCTTTGTAGAGTTAAATTGCTTTTTTCGGACATACGAAACCTCCGAAAAAATCTGCATCTGTAGCATTTTTGTTTTGAAAAATCCCGCTTTTTTGACGGTGCTCATTCCGCATATTTTTACAATTTTTTTAATTTTAAACATATTTAACGTGATCTTTTCATTTCGACATCGTATGAGCGATTATTAAAATATTAAATAATATCTTAATCTTATTCTTTATAATCACTGTGATTTTTCAAAAAAAAAAAAAACGTTAAGTACTAATTTTTATTTTTTTATTAGCTCAAAGAGTAGTATTCCGGAATGGATGGCTATAGATGTTCATGGAAGCATAAAATGTTCGCATCATCTAAGTAAAATTTTATTTGGAGAACTGTACAAAAAAAAGGATGGAGATATTGTGTGTGCAATTGGTACCCACATTCTAGAAGGTCATGAGATTGACTTGGAAAAGCCAATTATTATTTTGAAAAAAAATCTTCCAACACAGTATCAATCTAAAAATAAAACGGAGGCTTGTGCATCTCATGATATAGCTGCCGTTATTAGAAAAAAACTTGTGTTTCGATCAAGACCAATCATGTCCAATATATCAAGCTCATAGGATTTTTCAATGTATGATGATCTCGTAATTCACAATCAACAAGAACGAATTCAACTTTGTTAACATCGATACCCTTTTTTATTTTTGCGCAATTCATACTCTTAAACTACATTAAACTTTTTACTTGAAAAACTTTTGGGATATCTCTTTATTTTCATTTATGTAACATTTTAAAATATATACTAAGAAAATGGTTTCCACTGCACTGTTGAAAAATATTTGCTGAAAATGTATTTTCCATCACTTTCCGAAATGCAATTAGAATTTTTCTCACACATCATTATTATCGCTAGATGAATTAACGATCTTCTTACACACAATTAAAGATCCTGTCGGAACTTGTAAATAATTTTTTTGCGTCTGGCAATGTTTTCGATAGAACTTTATTACTGTATTGCTATTTTTATGAATTTTATGAACTTTATTTTATGTTTCTTGTTGAAACTTCAACCATAGAAGTAATGTTTGAAACCCGTCTAAGTCTTTATAACTCTATAGGGTATGTGTCTGTAACCATTAATATTCTGAAAAAGTGTACACCAAAGTAAGTAGCCGAGAAAAACTTTCCAACTGATAAGTGAAGCACCGTGTTCAAGATCAGAGAAGCTGTAAAACCATATAACAGTCAGATAGAGATAAGTTCCCCTAGAACCGCGGCTCTATTTCAATCTCGAGTATTCATATCAGGGTCTCTTTAGTCGAATGAACACACTCGTTCGCATAAAAATTCACTCAATCCCACATAAATTAACAAATTGAGTTATGGCGCTTTGTGTGATTAATTTTGGTTTTAGCGAAGATTACTTAGCATAACGTAAACATAATTGTAATATTTATAAGTTAAAATTTAAGGAAAAACTCGAAAATTAAGAGCTGTTATTTTAAATATATTTAATTCAATCATAGATGATTTTATTTGCTTTGTTTTAATAATGATTATATTCGTAATTATACATGTTGTAAATTAAAAGATAATATTGAAACTCAATCTTCAGTGTATTCAAATGGTTCTGGTGGATCTGATTCTTTTTCTTCCTCTGGTTTAGGACCGAAAGCTGAAATAAATACAATGGTTAAATTACAGAGACATAGGTAAAAGAAGTATATTTATGAAGGTTATACAAAATTCAAGAAAGTAATACTAAGAGTTAAAGTTTTAAAGAATTATTCATTTGCCTAAATCTGTAATTTCGGTGACTTTGAATATATCAAAATATTGAAAATACTACCATTTCCATGGTATCAGTAAGGATATGACAATTGCAAAGACCCGTATTTTTCCCAATGCTTAAAAAATGACTTGATAGATAACATAAAATATCTGATCAGAATTCTCGTGAATTTCAAAAGCTTTAATACGAACATTTTCGGATACTAATTTCACAAAATAAGCAATAATAAATAAGGGGATTTTTCATAATACTATCGAAAAATTCTTATAAAAGAGAAAATAATCGTCAAAATTATCAAAAATTAAACATATTCCTTTTCTCTTCCCTTGATTTTATTTGTGTGTTCTTAAACAAATAAAATCAGCTAGTTATAAAATGTTGATTCTATTAAAGCGTTCTAGTAAGAAAAACCTTGATTGTTTGAAATTAATTATAATATGTAAAAAAATATTGAACGTACCAACAACTGGTTCTACGAGTTCTTCTTCTTTATCCGATTGAATATGTTTGACCATTACAATTCCTCCAATTTGTATATCTTTCACCGATCGATACGAACTGTTTTCGGTTAGATGAATAGCTTTTAATTGCTGACGTAAGACTCTAGCTGGGTTATTAAGATTTTCAAATAAAGGTTCAACTTCTTTCTTTTCTTTATCTTTTTCTTTCTCAAGTTTTTCTACATTATCTTCTTTTTTCTTTTCTTTTACATCTTTAGCATTTTTTTCATCTTTCTGAGAGTTTTCAGCCTTACTCTCCGTCACAGATAAGTCCTGGAAAAGTGATAAAAAAGTTTTGAATTACATAGCAAATTGTTGGTTAGCTTTATATGGTGGGTTCATAAGAATTGGCGCTGGCATCGTTTTTAACATTCTCTCTCGCAGTTGGCTTAATTTTACAACCTGGCAACCACTGAATTAAACGGCCTTCGATAAGAATTAACATTTAAAAAAAAAAAGGACAAAACGAATTGAACATCGTCACGCACCCAGCTTATATCAAAAGTTATACATTAAACAAGAATTAATTATGCATGTTTATGAGGAGCGTAAAGTGGCACTGCTCGTCTGCCATATTTGCAATTTGGAGCGTGACACGCGCTCCTCGATATTAGTACGAGAATATTTTTTCGAAAATATTCGACACTAAAAATTTTAGCGTAGAATCTAATAATACTGTTGCTACGGTGATGAAAATTGGTACTAAACATTCATTCGCTTTAATACTTTCCGTAAAGTATTTAACATCTGATTGTATGCATTTACTTTCAGAAGCGTTTTTTTCTAATTATTGGCAGTAGGAAAATTCTATTGACAGTTATTTATACTAAAAAGGACGCTCTATTTCTAACTCGTCATAAAATTACCCCCAAAAAAAAACTAATTTATCGAGCCAAGTGGTCATGACATCGTTAAAGTACATTCTCAAATTTTTAATTTAAAATATAAGAATTTTAAAATTGACTATATTTTAACTCACCACATCCATTTTGTCATGAGATTCTCGTACACGACGTTCAGTTTCTCTTTTTCTTGCTTTTGCTGCAATACTTAATACAGCTGTTGTAACTTTTTCACGCTCTTCTCGCCTTTTTTCTTCTAATGGCATTGGATATGCATACATACTGGGCTTAGCACAAGATTTTAATTGCATTTTTGGCATTTTAAGTTGTGAATTTAAAGCAATGATGCACGTCGGGGTGAATGCAAGTGCTAGACAATGGGCCAAAGGATACCAATACCAATATTGAGTAAATACAAGAGCTCCGACAACTGCCAACATATTAGTATGACCGGTTCGAGATTGTAATGATACAGTTACATTTCGTCCGCCTAAAAAAAATTAATGTAAGAAATAAATTTACAGTTTGATAAGTAATGATTATTTAATAATGGGAAATCTAATTAACTGGTTGAGTATTAATTATAGTATTTGATCAAGGAACCTTTTGATCTTTTCATATGACGTGATATTTTTAGCATTTAAAGTTGAAAAATACCCGTGCTACTTAATAAATTGATTCGTATAAATCTTTTTTTAAAAACACTAATGCATGTAATTCAAACAATTTGGGAAAAATAATAATCAATTTACCTGCATCAATAATGCCTTGAGCCAATATCGCACCAAATTTAGCCATATGATCTTCGTGTTTGTCAACAATTACTTTTGCATACATCGTTCTAAACTCTTTTACTCGAGAACAAGTGTATTCTGTTTGTTGAATGAGAATCATAGCAGAAGCAATTAAAGCTCCTTGACGAACAAAATTAACAGAATCGTTTGTCATAGGATCTAAAAGGTTAATAGCTTCTTTCAATCCTGTTCCAGCGCATGCGATACCTAACGCCATTGCTGCTCCATAACGAACGTGAGGATTGTAGCTTTCAGCTAAAAGTGAAACTACACTCGGACATTGCTCAGGGTTCCTTTAAAAAAATTTAAAATACCATTGATAAGTTAATTATGAATGTGAGTGCAAAAACTTTGATTAAAATTTCATTTCTTTTTTTCGCTCAAATTTGCTGGTATGAAAATGTAGCAACATTTTTCTTACATCTTACACAAAAATACGCGGCCAAAAGTTTTTTTCGGATAAAGCTTGGAGTTCTACATTTGGAAACCATATTTTTAACAAAAATGAGTGGTACCGAGTAAAACGAAATAAAAAATGTCGGATAACTTTACGAATTTTCTGAAATAGTATTCTGTGTAACAAGGCAAGCTTTAACTTTAGTGCATATTAATTGTATTGCGTAGACCGGGTACATGAGATTTTGCACTGCCATCCTTTTTAACATGCTTTTTCATTACCGTAGTTTTTTTTTGGTGGAGTGGTAGCGCCATCATTTATGTACCCGGCCTATAAACTATAGATATTGTCAAAAATTTTACCTGAAAAGCAAAAAACCTAGACCAGTCACAGCAGCGCGTCGCACATCATCATTTACATCAGATACCTGGAAAAATTAGTAATTGGATTTGATACTCATCTTCGGTATGGTATTTATTGTTTTAATTAAAATTTTAATATTTAATATAATAATAACAACATCAAAATTGTTATTGTTTCAATTTCAATACACGTGAATATAAAAGGTATCTTAAATGAATAGCATAAAAGGTATCTTAAATCGTTAATCGATCAGGGGGTGCACCAATATACTGGCTTTCCGACCCTCGAAAGGTTAAAATCTTTATGTCAATTTTACAAATGATACTTAATGATCAATAATTAATTTGGTGAAAAAATTATAAGTTTAATAAAAAAATCAAAGTGAAATAAGTATACTTACAGCAACATGTAAGAGCTTGCGGATTGCTTGATTATTGCCTGTGCCACAATATGCCATTGCAATTGTGTACATTCCACTTCTTCGAAGTATTGGATCTTTATCAGCGCTAAGAGAATCAATCAAAGCATCCGCTTCTTCAAGACGACCATACATAGTAAGAGCTATACCAACAGCTAATCCTCGTAATATTTTTTCATGTTGTGTTTCTTGCGCGTACTAAAACCATTATTTTTCTTAAAATATTTTCATTACTGTTATATTATTAATAAAATTGGGCTTTTTACAAAAATATTCTTCTAATCATTGTTATTTTATACTTTAAAAACTATATTAACAAGTTACGAATCAATTGAAATTTTATTTACGATTTAATGAAAAAAACATGATTTGCTAGACCAAAATTGGACGCAACTTGGGTAAAATATGTAGGCTATTTTTGCACCGAAAATAGTATACTTCAAAAGTTCATTATTCTATCGGGTAAAATAAAAGTTGGAACAAGTTTGAACATTCAAAATTTCTTATTCCAACTGACAAAAAATACTATCACAAGTTGTACTACTGCCCATGAGTTTAGTGAAAACAATCTTTGGCGGGTACAATAAGCCAGTTTCTACACAAAACGCGCGTAAGTAACATGGCACATTTTCGAGTCACGTGAAGAAAAATAAAGCACGCTAAGTAGGCGTTGTCACGTGGCAAATCAAATTACTGTCTAAAATTTTCGGTTCAAAACTTACCGCAACCATGTCTTCAATTGCTTGTGTTTGTTTAGAACCAAGCATCACCATTCCCATAGCAATACCGGCAGCTTCACCAGTAACAGCATCATCTTGATATAGATTAAACTTTAATTGTTCGTAAACATCTTGCCTATGAGATCCCATAGCAGCTAATCCTAATCCAAGACAGCCCCCATGTCGAACCATCTTGAAAAAACACATAACAGATTTACCAATTTGAAAAAATTATTATCGGATACGGACGGTTTTAATCATAATTAAGTACAACTTAAGACAAGTATAAATGAAAGCTTTTTAAATTACCTCATTTTGTGCATCTTTTAGTTGGCCAAGTAAGTAATCTGTAATCATTGCTCCATGATTAGCATGTATAAGCCCTAATGCGTATAAACCGCCTCCTTCGGAATATCCAGCTCCTGCTCCCTGATCTCTTGGTAAATATGATTGCATTAATGCTAGAGCTTCTTGTTCATGACCTCTATGTATAACACCAAGAGAAGCCGTGGCAGTCAGTTTAGCCCAGTTGGTAGCTCGAGCTAGCCACTCCAAATTATCTCTGTTGTATGTGAAATGACCGAAGTATATGAGTGAATAAATATTTGAATAAAAAAATAAATATTATATCATTCTTAAATTTTAAAATCTCCGATTATTAAAATTATTTTACATTAAAAAAGGATTTATAAAAATAATCAACTTTAAATTTTTCTATTCATATTTTTACCCCTTTTCCTTGATGAATAAAATAATCTTCTAAGTTTCATCTTAAATCTATGTTCAGCAGTAATAATTTTCAGAATCAATCGCTTGAGATAAAGTACGCAGATAGTAATGAGAAAATACTATTTCTCGAGCCGATAAGCATGAGTTATCAGATGAATAGCCACTCATCTCGTTCACTGACACTCGCTCGATTCAACAAAGTTATACCAAATCAGATGTAAAAATTAAAAGTATCGCAAACTGCATTTTTGGTTCTTATATTAATGTGAAAATCACTGCTGTATCGATAAATACAAACGCGTATTATGCAGAATTTTTGGAGGGAGCAAGAAATTTCTTTATAAAATATACTAGCAGCATTCAGTACGCTACGCGCGCAAGAACTATTTTCGGTTCTCAATTCCAATATCAGATCAGAAATTTAAAAATTCGCGCTGAATAAATCGCATGCCACCTATCCAAATCTAACGTCTAATCACATTTCATTCATTTTTAATAATACAATTAATCCATCACTGTTATATGAAGTATATTTAATTGAGCAGTGATAAAAATAAATTTCACTAAATTTTGACTGTGTTGGCAGCTGATAAAATCATGTGATTTCATGTGAGCAGTTGACGAAGGACTCACTCACGCACCTGCTTGCGATTACATTATTAGGGAGGTCTCGTGATCATCACGTGATTAATGTCACATGACGACCACGTGATCAATCACGTCATATTCACGATCGTGAAAAGCTACGGGGTTGCCATGTTATCAAGTAAAAAAGTCACATGGTAATCATGTGCTCAGCTGTTAAAATCTGGTGGCGATTATATTTTTTATAATATAAAGAAATTTATATAGAGTGGAGAAATAGTATATTATGATACAAGTGACTTAAGAATGGGCTACTTGAGTCATAAGTATCGTATATTTTTTTATAGCACTGTGCTAAATTCCCGTTTAGGCCCCCTTTGGCGAGATATAAGGTACTCATAATAGCGTCGCGGTGCAATAATGAGCAGCTTAAGTCACGGCAAAGCGTGCCTTAAACGTGAACTTTAGCCACGCAGTGCTACAAAAATATGGAAATTTCTGGAAATCTCGCAAAACATACGAGGGAACAATGAAATTATGCCCGATACACTTCTTGACGGAGAATCTAATAGGCACCTTGATCTTGAATACAAATTCAAAGCTACATAGAACTAAAAATCGATTTTTTAAATAGGTCCCCCTATTTCTTTATAGCTTTAATAGAGAACAAAGTTTTACGTTTTAGTACGCCATTTATTTTTGTTTTTTTTTCCCCAATCTTATTTTAAATAGACTTAAACGTACTACGATTACGTTAATATTTCGAAATTATTATTCTGATGTGGCTTACATTTCATTGAAACTTAAGTCAAAAGAAGCTTGGTCAATTAGAATTCATTTTAAGCGACATCAACTTGCAGTTTTTAACTTCCTTTATAAATAATTAAGTAAAATTAAAAAAAATTAAGTAAGGATAAAAATAAAACAACTAGCCTGTTACGTATGGCGTGTTACCTACTCAATTCTAGCAACCAATCGCAACACGTTTATTTCGAAGACTCAATCAAGGGATTACGTTTTAGAATGTTGATAACAAATAAAAGTCATCAAAAATAAAAATTAAAATAAATAATTTTACCTTAAAAATTGATCACTTGTGGTTCCAGAGTGCATGAAAGCATTGGCTATTACGGTAGCAGTATGGCATATTGATACACGAATAGCATCTTTCGTATTTTTAAGAATCAACATATCTGTATGATTGCTTCGAATCAGGAATTGTAAATGAAGATCAATTGATATTTCACCTCCCAATATTCTTGATAATGAATCAATTCTTTCTTGCTGTACACGTTCTTCTGCATTCTACAAAAGCATAAAATTCATAATAAACAAATAATATAGCAGGAACAAATGGAGGATAAATCCTCCAAAAAGAACATACTAGTAAATTCACCGGAGAAAAAATTTTCATCAAGAAAGGGTTTGTAACTAACTATTAACTTTTCATTTTATTTTCCAAAAATTCCAAAAAAAGAAAAATATGGATTTTATATGTCTTCCCAATATTTAGAATAATTTTTTAAAAAATGCATCAGTCACAAGTGCCGACAGTTTATAAGCGTACAGATTAATTGAGAGATTTTCGCTGCGAAATGTATCAGTTTGTTTTACGTTACGTATTATCGCGGGAGTGAGTCATGAAAACATGTATCTTCATTGCATTAATCTGTAATTTTGAGTCTAAATTCTGAAAAGGCGTTATATTGTACATGGCAATTAGCGTTTACAAAATGTTTTTAAACTAATAATATGGAAAATAATCAATTTAAAAATTGGCGAAATTCGATATTTTTGGTCATGAATGGGTCATTAAACTAAATTTTACTTACCAAATTTTCAATCGTTTTTTCAACTTCTGTACTTGCACTTTCATTTTTAACTTCTTGAGCAGGTTTTTCTTCGCTGTCATTGGCAGCATCATCATTTTCTGAATTTGAAGGCGCCTTTGTTATAGTGTTTACTTTCAGAGCACTAGGTATAGGGGCCGTTGCTTTTAATGCTTGTAATACGCGACCCAAAAATTGTTGAGTCGCTGATTCATAAAGATCAAATGCAATTTGATATGCCATCAAACAACTATCTTCATTGCCATTACTGAGTTTATCAAGAAGTTCTGCTACTGCAAGAGCATCATCGAGAAAAATTAAACATTGACACATGCTAACGTAATCTGGAGTACCAAGATTCTTGTACAATTTAATCAAGCAACGCAAAACACTATTACGAAAACTGCGACTTTGTATAAGACTCATGACTACTTGAAAAGCATAAGAAAGCATTTCTCCGACGTCATCCTGAAATAGAAATAAGACACATTTATTTAACATATAACAAAGGATCGTACAACAATTATTTGTTCAATAAATATTGAACTTTTTTACATGTTTTCTGAAACTTTGACTGAATGTTTTTCTAAAAGGCTATATGGGAATCTTAAGAACATCAAAATGAAGGTTTGCATAGAGTGTTCAAGAGAAATATTCAGTGAAGTTTCAGAAAACTCATTTGAAACTTTGAATTCTGGGCTGGGATACGGATCTCTTTCGACATACTAGTTGGATATAAAGTTATATCAACATTTTTTTGGCAACATCCCTTGGAAGTGTTTTTATCTAAAATTTGGAAACTGTCAAAAGGACAGAATTTTCACTTTTCTTGGTAATTCAAAATGTTCTGGAATTGGTTAACTCTTCAAAAGATTCATTTGAGATATTCAAATTAACAAGGAAACTACTACTCAACCTTCACGCCAGAAAAAGTACCTATTCTTTTTAATATCATAGGTTCAAAACTCAAATTAAAAGATAATTATGATAAATTTAAACTTTAAATTATTAATGAATACATGGTAGATTAGACAGGAATATGTAGAAATTTTGCTACAATTCATGAACATGGTTTCTCTCTGATTTAGCCATATTGAAACATTTCTTGAAAAATGTAAAAACACCAATAACTTTCATATGATAGAATTCAATCGAATGATGGAGTTAAGTTTAGTGACTCTATCACGCATGAGTTCATCACTAAAATATATTGGTTTTTTTTATCATTTATGGTGGTTATATTGAAAGATTTTAATATGTTTGGAATTTTGAGGATAAAATTACATCGCCTTAAGAGTACTGGCGTATTGTTTATATATATTAGATATTAAAAAATATTAAAAATATATTACCGATAGCATTATAGCAGATTCAAACATGTCCATTCTTCTTGTTTCCAATGCAAGTCCAAGTGCTTGTCGATATTGATTATCATCAAAACATCTCTGGAACATTCTATTCACTATGATCTCTAATCTGGGATCAATCGCTTTATTTTCCACATTTTTAAGTTCATTCTCAGAAACTCTTTGATGAGTGTAATGGTCGATACATTTAGCTATAAACAAATAGAAGATATGAGTTTTTTAAAAAAAATTTTTAAAAACAAAACTTCAAATAGAGTGTAATAATTTACAGCTTTAAAGAGTTAACTAAAAATTGAACGGTCAATAAATGGCAAGGTTTTTATGAAGAAATAGTTAAATGAATAGTGTATATGTTCTAAATTCAAACATACAACTACGTTTACAGGGACCTTAACTATCGTTAATATCTCATATTTTGTATTTGAATGGGAAATTATAGAACATATTTTTGAAAAATTGTTTCTATCGATATAAAAAAAAACATTTTTCAATCTGGACTTCATAAAAAAATCTTAAAAATACCATTTTAGAGATAATCAAATTTCCTTTTTTTTTATCATTATCCAACTTTTAAACATTTTTGGATTATTTTATTCAATCAAAAGAAAATCGTTTAATTAAACGTATTAGTTGAAACTCACCAATAATTGTATCAACATATTCATTACGGGAATTTACATCAAATAATTCACCAGCTCCAAGAGCATAGGTAAGAGAATCTTCAAAACTTCCAAGATGATAGTAAACTTTACTGGCAACTAAGGCAGCAAGTTCATGTTGATTGAAATTTCTATCTTCATATAAGATTTCGCTGGAAATTGAATTGTTTAATTTAATGCAAGTTTAAAGATTATCAGTTATTAGAAAATATATATTTAACTCCTCTACGCATTTCATCAATGTAGAGCGAAATATTTATGTAAAAATACATCAAACAATTTTTATACTCACATTTTTTCAATGGCTTCTGATATTTCGGGCCAAAATTCATTCACAATAAGATCTAGTTTCTTCAGAGCAAACACTTTCAACTCTGGCTCTGATTCTTCTAGCAGTGATATTATTCCTCCTAGAATCATAAGTTTTACAGTGAAAAGTTAGTATAAGCAGTTTGAAATCATGAAAAGTTTGATATCGCAAGAGATAAAAAATTTAGTTGTTCAGTGGTCTATGCACTTTACTGATTAGCAAAAGTTTGTGCCTATACTCAGAAATTCTTTCAAAAATAAAATCTATACTTAATTGAATCGAATATTAATTTGTAATAATTTTATCGAAATTCCCTGCATCAAATAAATACTTTGTGTTCGCAGTTAAATACAAATTTAGTCAAATAAACAGCAAAATAAAATTTAAATGAAATGATTAGACAATTTAAATCAATATGGTTCTCAAATTCTGGAATTCACAGTAATACATTACAAAATTTACCTAATTTTCGATTTTATCGTTGTATGAAACTTTACAATACTAAAAAATAGTTTCAAATATTAAGATCCTGATCACATGTTATGTATGCAATATTTATAAATTAATATTTTGTTTTTAATCATCAAACATACACTTTAGGTATTTTTATTATAAAAATTATATTTTTATTGATTTGAGACAGCAATAAAAAGTAATGTATTTAATGCATGGTCAGTTATACTCATCTAAATAGATTATAGAACTCACTTGGTAAACAAGGTAGACAATGCTAAGTTTGACAGGACATAATATATCATAGTAAATAAAGCAATATTAAAAATATATTACACTCTGCACTTTTAATTTAATTTTATTTTGATTGTTTTACATTAAAGTAAATCTATGTAAACCGAATACTACAATTGGCAAAGCAATATATCATAATCATCATAATAATCATAACAATATGCAATGATGTATCCTTGCAATTTGGACAAAAAACTTTCACTTTTCTTATTTGTTATTATTTTGTTTCTATTTTATATTAAAATATAATTCTAGTAACTTGAAAACATGAAAATAATTCACAATGAGTATGCATATTTTTGTGCATAAAATACACTCATTTTCAACTAATACATCAATAGTGTGAAGATATTGGTTATAAAGCATTGAAAACAATGAGGTGCAACGCATTTTGGCATTCAAACAAATCATTAAAATCATAATGTATTTAAGGAGGAAAAGAATTAAATTCCTTGAAAAATGTAAATATTTTGAACTCAATGTACTAACCTGCTGACGTGATATTCATTGTCATTGTATTTAGGCTCTTTGCACTGCTAGTTAATAATCTATTTATTTAAATTAAAAAAATGTGTTACAATATTTTTATTGTAAAATGGTAGCTGTGGCTAATTCCCAATTCTGAAGTAAAATCGGTCGTTTTATGAGATATTTTTGCTGATTCAACGTAGGAGATTGATAATAAATCAGATCTCGCTATGCTGTTAGTACAAAAAATAACCCCGATATTTACGAGTCAGTCATTCAAAGTTAAGGTCTTGTTTTCAATAACGGATTCCGGTATGAATTCGGACTCAGATTACTTTTTATTATGGAGTCTGAAAAATTGCGCTGTGATGCGCGAATCTAAAATATTCTTCAACAATTATAAATTTTTTTATAAATGAAAGGTATAAACAATCATAAAAAGCAATAATATTCCAAATAATAACGTTCCACGGGTATCGCAAAAAAGCAAGGTATGATCATGTATCAGCAGAACAAAGTTATTTTCGATGAACAAAATGGAAGTTACCCGACTAGCAACCTTTAAAACATTTTGAAACTGAATGTTCTGTAATTTAATTTTTGTTATAAAGTCAAAAATAACAAGTGTATAGTATGCAAATAATGACATCAATGGCATTATATTGTGATGACATACCTGATAGTACCGACTAATTTCTTGTATAATTAAATAAAATAATTTACTTTGTCTTAAAAACAACGAAAAGCTGTACAAAATATTGAAGTTAATTATAATTCACTAAACAAGATTAATAAAAACGTCATATAATTCGATTTTCTGGGAAAGTGGAGATAATTTTAATTACGAGATGATCTTCAAATTTAAAACAGTTTATCTGGCAAGCATTGAAATAAATTTCACTTCGATTATACACGAGTGAGATAGGAGAATTTTAAAGTTTAGGGCTGGCGATAGTGCCTACAAGTTACCGACGTACTGAACTATTTTGTCCTCATTTTTCTCCACGAATAATGAATCAATCGTCTTGAAACCTCGAAATAATGTTCAGAAGATTGATACAATTATGTATGTGCTCTTGTTTTCAAGAAATTGTCTTATAAGCTTACTTAAATTAAATTTTTTGAAATTGAAAACCAAGAAACAAAATCTATTTACTTAAAATTCTTGACAATTATGGGAAAACAAGAGCACAGGCATAATTGTGTCAATCCTCTGAACGTTATTACTAAGTTTTGAGATGATATATTAACTATTCATTGAGAAAAATGAGGACAAAATATTTCGGTACTGAATACCGACTGAGTGGGTAGGCCTGGCCCCGCAACGAACTCAAATCTTCTCCAATTTCGCCCTTCGGAGTTCGATTCCCGACATCTCCGAATAATAATGATTTCTATTTCGCGCATGGTAATATCGATTTTTGAGTAAATTTAATTTTTCGAAATTTTTATACAATTGGAATAGCATCATTTTACTAATTAAAACCACCCTCTTTTCGTATTCCAAGAATATTGAGTGAAAGTTATTTTTCCTGGTGTATTAATATCTTAGTTAAGTGGCCGTGAGCAACCTCAGTCTCAGAATTAAAAAAACCTGCATGAATTATATTTTTTTGAAAATATAACTTGCGTGGATAATGAGTTTTAAGAAAATTATAATTCATGCAGTTATTTCTTTTCTGTTCCTGAGGTTTTAACTGAAAGGATAATCGACCGTGGATGTATCCCTTGTAAAAGCCTAATTACCCTAGAAAATACCGGAAACCCCTCATACCTAACGTGCCCAAAGAAGTTTCACTTCGAAAAAATTAATAATGGCAGTAAGAATTGAATCTTCAGTAATATTCAGCAAAATATTAAAATTCAAGTACATTGGAAAATTTAATAACTGGTTGCAGCAGCCAGTGCACGATTGAACACTGTTGGATTAGTTATAGTTAGTGAGTTTTCTACGCTGTGGCGCTGTCAGCGGCTCTGCTAGGCTTTGTTTATGACGACCATTGTTCATTCCTTGTTTCTCTCGATAAAATTCATTTCTACATCTTTCTATCTTCATGGTAAGGGTACTTGAAAATGCCGTCTGTATAGCGTGTGGAGCATGATAATATTTCTAGACAGAGAAAGAGATAGAGAATACTTGAAATTCCTGGTTCAGAGCAATTTATAATATGCACGTGTAATAGAATTATATTAAATTCAGATATCAGACTTAATTTTTGTAAAATATTAAAGTAAAAGTAATTTAAAAATATTCAAGAATGCTGAATACCAGGACAATAGCTAGTATCGCTGTCGGTGTAGCGGGCTTATTTGTTGGTTATTGTTTCTACTTCGATCAAAAAAGAAGATTGGACCCGGAATTTAAAAATAAATTGCGTGAAAGTAAGTATATCAAGTTGAAATTTTTGATTTGAGTTATTCATTGATCTCACTGTTTTGAAATTATACGGTTTATAAAATTAATTTTACGGAATCATCAGAATGAAGTTCATTAACTTATTATTACTCGCGTGAACGTATATTATAAACAATACCTATTACAATTTTGTGAATATTTTGAAAAAATATTTTTATCTTAGATGTACAAACATTTTTTCAAGTTCTATTGATTCATTTCTATTTTAAGTAATATCAAATTAATCTTTTAACCTAAATTTTATAGTTTGAGAGAATAGATGGTGATAGATGTTGTTCAGAGAAAGACTTTTAACAATAATTTTTATTAGTTTCAAGTTTTCTGTTTAAGTTTTGAATTTTCAAGTCTAGATTATCTATTGACTACGTTCCCTCACTTTTATAATAAATTTCATCAGAATCATGCCAGTAATAAAAGATTAAACTGAACTTGTTTTAAAAAGTTTTGAGTATTTGAAAAGTGAAGTATTATGTCAAATGATACAATACTGTATCCAAAAATATTTCAAAAATTAAATTATCATTAATTTATCATTTTACTATATATTAAGAATTGTATATCATAAATAACTGGAAATAATTCTAATAAACAATTATTTTTTTATTACAGGAAGAAAAGCGAAAAAAGAAGCACTAAAATCGAACAGTGAAATTCCAAATTTGAAGGATCATGATGTAGTGCAAAAATTCTTTGTGCAAGAGGTAATGAATAATACACATCTATAATGTGATTTTTCATTTATTTATTCATTTTTTTTCATTCATAAGAAGGCTCACCCAAAAAAGATGAAGAATTAATCTTTAATACCAAACAGTACTAAATAGTACTTTATCTCCCAGATAATGATAAATAGAAAAAAAATGTGGTCTGGTTTTCAGCACCAAATTCTTTTCAAAAGTCAAATCAAATTTAAGAATTTTTACAGTTCTCATGAAATGCTGCGGTTTTTAAAGGCTTAGTGTCTCAAAAAATCAACTATTTCCATAGTATTGATTTCTTCTTTAAAATATTTTACAAGCTTACAAGTGGTGACAACATTTTCTCATAAATATACTAAAATGTCTCCAAAATAATCAGTGATTATCAACTGCAAGATTATTAAAATCCTATAATATGAAAGTTACTGCACTACACTATCCTTAAATTAGTACATCCTTGATATGGCATTCTTAATAAATTATTAACCCATTTATTCATTTCACTTACAGGTTGAATTGGGAGAAAAACTGTTAGCTCAGGGTGATTTAGAAGGAGGTACTGAACATTTAGCCAATGCAGTTGCAGTTTGTAGCCAACCACATCAACTGTTGCAAGTTTTACAAAACACACTGCCACCACAAGTTTTCCATCTTTTATTGCAGCGACTACCATCTTCTGGCCAGGTACCTTTTTAAAAGATTAATTTTGTTTGAAATAATTATCTAAAATATTCAAATAGATCACTTTTTATGTCACTGTAATTGATAGCAATACTTTATTCGCCTAATCTAAACAAGTAACTCATGTGCAAAGTTCTAATTATTTTGAAATGTTTTTTCATACGTTTTTTACAGTAATGTTTTTCAAAAAATATTTATTTAACAAAATTTAATTTCATTCTTTTTTTTTTATTTTTCAGAAATTGAGTACTCAAACACTGATGGCAGAAGAAGATGTCGAATAAAATAATGAAGTTATTAAGAAATTATCGAATTGTATGTGAAAATAGTAACTTTATTTATCTCTTATTAATAATAACATTATTCTGAATAAAAAATCGTCTTGAATGTCCCGAACATATATACAAGATTAATTTTTTTTATGATTGAATAATTTTCTCTCTTTATTTTATGAATTTTTTCAACAGGTCCATAAAAGTAGTCTATTAAGTAACAAGTGCGCGAAGCTGATGCAAAGACTTATGGGTAAGTCATCTTCCTTGTGAACTCGTTGCTTAAATGTAATTTTCATATATTTTAAATTTCTAGTTAATCCAAACGTCCCCTATCACTATGACTCCCTCTCATGCACATTTTTGACCGTGAACTTGACCCCTAGTCATATGTAACGAATTTAGCTATAGATATTCGTTTATCAGTTTTTTAAGGAAAAAAGTCAAATAATATTATGTACCGCGATGTTACATATTTGCATCATCATAGTAGTCAATGTATCCCGCTCATTCTAAATAGCCTTGCCCATTTAAAGTCAAGCTTGCAATTCGAGATGAATAGAATTCAACAACGTTCTTGAGTAAAACTTCACGAGGAATAAAAATTTCAAATACTTTTTCATTTAAATCTATAGGACATAAACACTCCATTTAATCGCCATTATATTAATTACTTGAAATAAACTCAAAATTTGATTAGTTAATGTGTGGATAAAACTAAAAAAATATATCTATAGCATCATCAAGTTGATCAGTCTCGTTATTAAAAGGTGTAACATCGTAATTTTGAAAAATAATTTTTTTGATTATTTTTATTTATTAAGATTTTATTAAACTATACATTCATTATTCTCTTGATAAATTAGAGATTTACCAGAATCTCTTGAAAAAACTGGGTTTGGTATTTTGAGCTTTTGCCTTCAAAAATATTGAGTCAATATCCTTAAAGACTTGTTCAGCTGAATTGGCAGCATTTACATAGTTATGGATTCCCCGAAGAGCATAGTAATCAACTAATGGTTGAGTTTTCTCATGATAAGACTTCAATCTGGTAATCAGCGCTTCGGCGTTATCGTCAGATCTTTTTATGAGTGGCTCTCCTGTAATCTATAAATAAATCGTTGCATTAAATATTTATATTTTATCAGGTTAGTAAAAAACTTAGAGAAGGCTCAGAATCAGAAAAAAAAATTTTTTGAAGTCTAATTTCCCCTTTAGATTGCATTTTTTCGAATTTCTAAGTTTTAATTTTTAAATGAGATTCCGCACGTCTTTTTAGAATAAATTGCGTGTTTAACTTAAAAAAGTTATTTTCCTCATTAATTTTTTTGATTTTAAGCCTTCAATAATCTTTCAAATAACAAAGAAATTACGTCATCTTTCATGGGGCTCTTTGGAGGAGCGAACTCTTCATGATAAGATCTTCCGCTTGCTGGATGTATTAAACGTCCCGTTATTCTTCTTATCAGTAAATTATCATCAATTCCAAATTCAATAACGGCATCCAGTTTAGTTTTTCTCTGGTCTAACATAGCATCCAACTGAAAAAAAAATTCCAATTAAAATTATTCACAGTTGAGATAATCCAAACTATAAAAAAATTACCTTTTCTGCCTGAGTTACAGTTCGAGGAAATCCATCTAATAAAAATCCTTTTTCACATTCTGGCTTATCAAGATTTTTGTCAATCATGTCAACGACCAATTCATCTTTTACTAATTGCCCACTGTCCATAATTTTTTTCAAATGCATACCCATGGCTGAACCTGATTGTATTTCTGCTCGTAGCATATCACCGGTGGATAAATGACAAACGCAGTACTTTTCTTTTAGTTTTGGTGCCTGCAAAAATGATGATTCCATAGAAATGTGACGTTAAAATTGAGTGAAATAAAGATGGTGTTCATTCATTCTGATTTCAAACTAAGCCAATTCAACTATTATTGAAGTTTCTTTTTGCTTAAAGAATGCTTCTTTATCTATGAAATCCTTTTTTTATAGCCATCAAGTTAATAAAACTTGGTTTGCAAATTATTCATAAATTCGAAATTGACGGAACAATTATTAAATAAAATAGTGGTTTATGATAAAAGTGTCAAAAGCGTAGCGAGTGCCGTAAAAACCGAAGTACAGTACCCGATACGTCTAATGATCCAGTTCGAGGTTTCATTTGAGCAAGGGTACACCTGTAATTATTATCAAAAAAAAAATGTTTCCTTCTTATTTGGCGTACAGCTCCTTTAATCGTCATTTAATTTCGAAATATTTTGTCTTGAAACTTCGTAATAAAATTAAAAAGATGGACAAAATTTTGTTTGAGGTCTTGTTTTCAGCAAATCGATTTATTGTTATTTTTGGATTCATATGCATTCTGTAAACAAGCTGTTTCAAAAAGATAATTTAAGCAAGCTGATAAGACAATTCAGTGAAAACAAGACGCAGACATAATTTTTTCGATCTTCAAAACGTTATCACAAAGTTTCAAGATGATTCACTATTCATCGAAAAAAATGAGGATAAAATTTTTTGGCATGTCGATAAAATGCAGAATCTGTCTCTTGCCCTCAAGGCTTACTCTTCCCTTTTGGGGCGCATACGTATTTCTATTGTAGCTCACGAAATTCTTAGCTAAAATTTGAATCAGTACGGTAATGTGGTGCAAATCAAATAGTACAACCAAACAACGATATTAAAAATAAAAAATAAGCAAATATATGTTTTGTTAATGATTCAATATAGTTATATTGAATTTTAATTGTATATTCAATTCATTGTGTTACTCTCGACTAACGTATCGGGAGGGCTCAAGTTATATTTGTATTCACAAGAATCCTCAGGTAAAAACTCCAGTTATGGGGCGGTTGTGAGACAAATTTTTTTTCTTCAAAATCGTCTATCTTTTCAAAAAATTGATAAAAATTTTAAATAAATTAATGTATAGATAAACTTTACTTACATAATCACGGTGTTAATATTTAAATTAATTTTTTTTATTTATTTATATAAGCAAATGTAACAGAGTATCTCCAGTCACGTTAGTTCCAAACTTGGCCTATTCCATTAACTAAATAATGATTTTTTTTAGTGAACCAATTAATGAAATGCGCTTTTCAGACCCAAATGATCAATTAATGCCAATTGATATTTTCCACTTGATTTTAAATTAAAATTTCAACCAAAACTATGTATCATGACTATGTGCCATGATTTATGTACTAGTGTTTCATTATTGGTACAACCTTCTATAATTCTTTTGTTTAAACCTTAATTACTCTTGATTATTAAAGGTGCGAATGGGTAGGTATTGAAAAAATAGATTTCCTACATTATCGACGTTTTTAATTCGCTCATATGTCTTTAATTTTTTGAGATTTCTTGTGGAAATTTATTTCGGAAATTGACTCGAAAAATCATCAATGTTCTGATACCTATTTCTGAGCACTATTTATTTTTAATATAATTAAACCATATTCAACAGAATTAATAAATTCATATACAAAAAACGAATTGTATACATTTATCTTTTGCGTTTTATGATTTACAAAGCTTTTGGTATTTTTTTTGTATTTTGTGAGTGAATTTTATAATGCGTAAGGCTTGTTTCAACTTCTATTTGATTCTTAAATTAAAATTTATAATTTAGCGGAATATTTAAATAATTTGTAAGTTTGTGAAAATATATTTTTTCAAGGGTTCTATTTTCAATTTTTGCGAGCGAGAGAAATGTTTCGTAGGTATCAAAATATCGGAATATTATTTGTAGACATTCGAATTAAGTAACGCGTAAGGTAAATAAAACAATTTTCCGATGTTTTAAAAAGGTTATCTATAAGAAAATATTTTCATCCAAAATTTCTTTGATAGATATTGTATCATTCCTTGATGGTTATTACAATGAAACAGTGGAACGTTGCGTAAACAAATAAATTTTTGTTAACCTTAGACCAGATAACTGCCTAGTTCAAGTTTACCGCGTTAATAGTGTCGATTTAGGCAAGTTAGAGTAAAAGTTGCTCAAAATATAAAACAATCATTGATTGAAAAATTATAAATGTGATTTCGTGAAATTCATTTTAAAGGTGAACATAATAAGTTTTATGCTTAATATCAAATGTTCAACTGTAATAATTATCAAAATTTCAATCACATCATGTTATTAAGCTTCAGTGATGAGAAAATCTGGCATAGCTCAATATTTTTAGAATATAAAATATTAGAATTTACTTGTGTCTGGATTATTAATTTTGAAGCAGTTTGAAAAATATCTGTCAAAAATCACCTTACATACATTTTGTGAAAATAGTTACTAATCAATCTAAGGTTGTTAATCAATGTATATCAAGAAATTTTTTAAAAGTAAGTCAGAATTGAATCTTGAATTTAATAATTTTCATAAGAAAAAGCTACGCAGAGAAATAAAATGGAATATTATAGCATTTTAAAATTTTCTTATATAGAACTTAATTTTTGTTCAATTTTTTTAATCTGTTGATAGTTATGCAAATTTCTGTACTGTATTTGTAACAATATGAAATTTCCATTCCATATTTCATATTAATTAAAATTATCTTAAGTACGATATTTTTAATTGAACACAATTGCATAAGTCTTTGAAAAAAAAAAACTCTTACAAAGAGATGCAAGACATTTATGTGACATCAGTTAAACTAGCTTGAAACAAAATAATAAAAATAGAACTATTCATATTATTTCATGACACTTAACTAACAAAACAGAAGTTTAAAAAAAATAAAGGAAGACTCGTTTAATTATATAATAGAAATTTAAAATCAGTTCTACATTCGTGAGGACTATAATTCATCTTGTCTAGCATTATCACCTAAAGCATAATCCATCCTTTAAATTAGCTATATTTCATTAATAAGATAATCATTTAAGTGATAATATTGCGTAAAGTAAAACTAAAAAAATTAATCGATGGCCTTATATAATATAGAAAACAAAGATTCTTGTGGTATTTTTAAATCAGAAAAATTTTTTTTAATGTGCACATCATTTAATTGAACCAATTTAATGATGATCATAGAACAGAACTTATAAACTCATTTTATTTTGGCTTAATTGTTAAAAAACATAGCAGAAGAAAATACTAAAGTCCTAGAAATGGGAATATGATAAATTTTTACTTATTCAATCTTATTGTTGTTCTCAATGCATTTAAAAACCTATTTTAATGCAGTTTTTAGCAATGTTTTGTACATAGAATTTCATAGAATGAACATTCCACTTCACAGTTGTGGTGAAGAAAATAAGAACGTTTTTCTAAAAAACCATACTATCGATATACTGTAAATTTTAATTAAAAAAAAAAAAATCAACTGTTACCTGTGTGCCTTTTCCACTACCAGGAGGTCCTAGTAGGACAGCTTTAATCCCCTGTGCTGGCATATCTTTTTTATTATCGAATGTCATTTTCACCGAAACATGTATCTTAGAATAATTTCGGAAGAGTAACTAAAACGTTACACTCATCTCATTTCATTTGTAACCACTTTATTACAATCATAAAGGTCTTCACGCTTAAAAAAGAATCAACATATGAAATCGATGTCAAGAGCACGCAGATCTACTTAGCTCAATCGATAACCCAGTTAACGTTCAGAGAGAGAGTTTGATTCTTGATGAGTATGTATTATAATCATTGGTGCCTGAAAAGTTGTTAGATCAAATTTTAGATTCCGAGATTTAAACGTTGTTACTTGAACCACTAAGCTGAGAAGTTAAGTGTAAGACGATGATTTTCTAAGACATTAAAGACTTAAATTAATTCAATTTATGTAATTACTACAAAACAAATTTTAAATTATTAAATTTATTCAAGTTCTTAGTGTTTTTTTAAATCCTTTCCGTCTTACATATTATTTCATAGCAAAGTAGTTCAAAATAACAGAATTAAAGTCTCAAGATCTCAAAACTAAATTTCACCGGGAATATTTTTTCATACAAAAAATTTAGGGATTCCACATCGCCACCCCGGTGCAAAAACCACATTAGTAAGCTCAAGTAGCTAAAACTTGCCTTGGTCCTATATTAAAACATACGACTAACTTATGCGGTTTTTGCGATATAGCGACGATGATTATAGACTACTAGATTGTTTCAAACGTGCTCCGTGCGTGCCAATTTATTATTAGTGTTTTGGGGTTAGTTTAAGATTCAGAAATAGTAAGTTGCGAACGCGCTTCGCGCGCGTTAATTTGTTCAATCGTATTTTGAGGTTACTTAAGTACTAACTGTCAGTTGACAGTTAGCAGCGCAGGCGCTCGTATCGAGTCGGTTCGCGTCGGGCGTCGTCGTCAGTGTCAGCCAATCAGAGGTCGTTTTACGATGCTTCACTTTGAGGTCCGTCTCTTTTTTATAAGTAGGATAAGTAGAATAGATTATAGATTATTATATCGGGATGAGAAAAGACCCCCTGGAAATCTCATGGAGTGAGCTTAAAAAAAATTAAAAACCCTATATCCGACGTATTTTTCAACGAAGAATCCAATGGTGACCTTTAATTTGACCTTGTACATAACCTCTAAGCTGCAGCGAACCAAAATCGATTTTTAACACGGTGACCCCTTTTTTTATTTCAGATTCGAAAAGTGCGAAGAATTTCATGTTCAAATATGTTCTTTGTTTTTTTTTCATGGTGATTTTAAGGGCGCCACAATTCGAAAATAAAATCTTTAGCTGAGCTTAATATTAGATTGAATTTGGGCTTCATTTTCGAACTGTGACTCCCTTAAAATCTTAAATTTGAAAATTAGTATTTTTTGATGCAAGTGTCATAGTAATTAACATTTTGTGACACGAGTATCATACTTTATAATTTTATAGCACTATGCTAACTTCACCTTTATACCCCCTTTCCCGAGTCATAAGTCGCACTTTTTAGTATCGCAGAAGTGCGATGCTAAAGACGCCTTTGGCTCGTGTTGCAACCCTTCGTTTTGCAGAAAAAAAAATTCACACCCGTTAGATAAGGTACTATTAAATCAATATATTTATCAAATAAAAAATGTATTTTTTTAATTTTTCGTGATTGACTTTTAACTTTATTGTATAGTTTAGATTTCGCGCAGATTCTAGGTAAAAATATGGCTGCAGTTGAAATCGCAAGCTTTATTCAAAATGTAAGTAGTACGCATGTTAAAACTCCCTACACATTTCGAGCAGCCTACATTTTTTACACTGCCAAGGTCCTCATAGGGGATTGTTAAAATAGCTTTTGATAGGCATTGACGAGTGAAAAAAATTATTTTGACTAAAATTATAACTTTGTACTTTTAACGACTCTTACTATTTCTAATTTCATATATTACAGGCCTTATAGTTTCAGACATGGCAGGGAGATGTATCTTAAAATGTGTGAAACCCAAAAATATTATATCACAAATACATATTCGCTGTGCCTTTACAGCAGGATTGTCTGGATTTGAAATCCAGCACAAAACACCAACTATAAAAAAAGTTATGCCGATTCCTAAAGCTCATTACGGTGGACGTCATACTGTCACTTTATTGCCTGGTGCTGGTATTGGGCCTGAGTTGATGATTTATGTCAAAGAGGTAATACTTACTCTTAAACAATTATGAGTGAAACATTTATTTGCATGTTCAATAGTATTAAACACTCATTTTCGATTCATTTAAGCTACAATATATGTGAAAATAATAGTACTTATCACATAGTCTTTCAAGAAGCTATCAAGTAAGAATGAAAGATTATTGTGCCCTTTCTTTTAATATTTCTTTTATTTAAATTGCATTTACGCCTAACTGTGATTCTTTAAATTTTGCACAATTTATTACTCTTACAAAAGGTAAATTTTAGGTAAAGTAATTAGTACAAGAAGCATAATCCTTTGGAAATTGAAGGATTTTACTTCAAAATTAAAAAATCTTATAATTTTTATTGCAAATAATGTAGTTAACACATAAATAAATAAAAAAACTATAAAAATGTACTACCCTATAGAAAAGGATCAAGTGAGAAATCACTTGATTTTTGATAGAATGATTATATTTTATGTGATTTCAACATAACTACACTGAAAATTTCAAATAGTATTGGTTACTAGAGCGCTATCGTAAAAAAATTGACTGACGGTAATAGTAGCGCGGTAATTAGATTTTTGGGTAGATTACACTACATACTCTAGTATTTACATAACAGATACGTTCTAGTAACTTGTACTTGAATGTTATAGTAATCTTAGCTCAGTCGCAATTCTTTCGTTGATGCATAAGTTACAACTTAGTTATATTATCGAACCACAATATTATAAATAATATATAATTTTTCATGCTACCCCACCTGAAACTAACCTTTTTCGTCCCGGCGGCCAAAACGAAAAAGTTAATTTCTGCTGGGGGATTCATGAAAAATAGTATACGCGCCTATGAAACGAAAAAGAAAGTCTCAGAGCACATGTTTATCGGCCTCGGCTTCGCCTCGGACGATAATTACACGTGCTTTTCAGTTTTTCGCTCCCTAGGCACGTAATTTACTATTTTGACTATGGCAAAATAAAGAAATAGTATATTACGTACCTAGGGAACGAAAAACTGGAAAGCCTCAGAGCATGTGTAATTATCGGCCGAGGTTGATAAACACGAGCTCTGAGGCTCTTTTTTCGCTTCATAGGTGCGTATACTATTTTTCATGAATCCCCCAGCAGAAATTAACTTTTCATGTTACCCCAGCCGAAACTAACCTTTTTCGTCCCGGCAGCCAAAACGAAAAAATATTTTTTTTTTTTTTTTTCAAATTTTAAACACTTATTTGTGTTATTTGGGTAATTTTAAGTAAAAAGTTTTTCTTTTAAAATTTTTGTAAATAATTATTTACCGAGATATGGAGACTCAAAAAGTAAAAAATGTACATTTTTGCAATTTTCAAACGCCTGCATCTTTTAAAATGACAAAGTTCGATCGATTCTAGACACGCCATTTTAAAGTTAAAAACTTGATCTTTAAGATCATACTAATATCATAAATGATTCATCATATTCCAGGTGTTTTTTGGCGCTACAAACATCGGCGTTTTAGAGAGTGCTTACTGTAAATAAGTAGCATACGAATTTCAAATCTCCCCGTTTCGACCTCCTCCCCTGCCCCATGATTTAGCTGCATCTTACCAATTACGGTATAGTCAGTCAATAGTTATACTATAATAAAATAGTACTGCTTACTAGAACACATTTAAACTTTACTAGTACGGAAATGGTGATGCTTACTAGAACCTCTTGTACACTATGCGGAGTCTATTTTTGTC
This sequence comes from Trichogramma dendrolimi, assembly GCA_034770305.1. NCBI lineage: Eukaryota > Metazoa > Arthropoda > Insecta > Hymenoptera > Trichogrammatidae > Trichogramma > Trichogramma dendrolimi. Next base: position 139,756 of record JAPMIB010000196.1, read on the forward strand.
CATTCGAACGTGAAACGGAACATGTGTAAGTATAGATGTGTAAGAAGAATAGATGTTCCACTCCGCGATCAAATGGACAAAAATAGACTCCGCGTAGTGTACTATAGCGCTCTAGTAACTATTACTAGCACAATTAGTTCTGGGGACTATTTGAAAATTTCAGTGTATGAGTAATTTCACGTCAATTCTCCTATCATTGCGCCCATGCGGCATTATTAAGCGAAACTGCTCAATTTCTATCTCGCCGAAAAAGCATCTAAATGCACCTAAAGAAAAATATAAGCCATATGACTTCGATATGAAACTGTTTCAGCTTTCCTATGGTGCAGTCAGATTTTCAAAAAATTTTCATTTTAACCAGAAAATCTTAACATAAACGCATACAACATAAATATATTGATATCAAACAAAACAACAAGTGAGAAGTCAGCTGATTTCTCACCTGATTTTTGATAAAATGATTGTATTTTTATGTGATTTCAATATAAATATATAAGACACAGATATATTCAACATAAAGATATTACATAAATTATAAATCATATTCAGCATAAATATTTTTATATCGAATATATCTATGTCTCATAAATTTATGTTGAAATCGAATAAAATACAATCATTTTATCAACAATTAGGTGAGAAATCAGGTGACTTCTCACTTGATTTTTTGGCATGATTTTTGACCTGATTTCTCACCTGATCCTTTCCTATAGGGTATACAAATAAAACTTCGATTAATTTATTAACCAAAGAAAAAACATTACAATGAACCAATTATGTTTTTAATCCTGATAAAAACATAATTTTGAAACATTATTGAAAATAATATTCAACAATTGCCCAAGTATTCATTTTCAACGTAAAAACACTATACAAAATAAAAACAGTGATTATGTAATCAATATATTTTGTACGATTTACTTATTTTCATTGTACTCTAAAATGTATCTGCATTAACATTATTAATGTGTTTTAGATATTTAAATATGCTGGTGTACCAGTTGATTTTGAAGAAATTCATATTGACCCCAATTCAGACACGAATGATGATTTAGATTATGCCATAACTGCAATTCGTAGAAATGGAGTTGCTTTAAAAGGAAACATTGAAACACGCTGTAAAGATGTTGGAGTAATATCAAGGAACGTAGCTTTTAGAAATGAGCTAGATTTATATGTCAATGCTTTGCATTGTGTATCTTACCCAGGTGTCACTAATTCAAGACAGAAAAATATTGATCTTGTTATTATGCGACAAAATACAGAGGGTGAATACGCTATGTTGGAACATGAAAGTGTTCCAGGTGTTGTAGAAAGCATGAAAGTTATAACACGATCTAACTCTGAAAGATTAGCAAGATATGCTTTTGAATATGCTCGAACACATGGCAGGAAAAAGGTACATTGATAGTTGAACAATATTGAGTATATTAGAAGGTACAAAGTTATTTTTTATGAATGATTCTCTTTATTTAGGTCACCATAATCCACAAAGCCAACGCCTTAAAGCTCTCTGATGGTCTATTTTTAAAAACTTCCAGAAAAGTTGCAAAAGAATATCCAGAAATTGCTCTTGGTGATATGATTATTGACAATACTTGCATGAAGTTAGTTTCAAATCCACATCAATTTGATGTTATATTGACAACAAATTTGTATGGATCAATCATTTCAAATGTTGTTTGTGGACTTTTGGGAGGAGCTGGTTTATTAGCTGGTAAAAATTATGGCGATCACTATACAGTATTTGAGCCAGCAACGCGTAATACAGGTGCAAATATAGCTGGAAAAAACATTGCCAATCCAATAGCAATGTTAAATGCTGCAGTTGATATGTTACGACATCTTGGACACAAAAGTCATGCAGCTTTGATACAAAATGCAATTAATAAAACAGTAAACGCTGGTATTATAACCAAAGATTTAGGAGGAGCTTCAACTAGCAGGGATGTTATTGATAACATTTTGAAATGCATTAAGCAATTAGCTTGAAATTAAGAAGACTGACTGTCACAAAGAAGTCTCAATTTTATTGTAATTAATTTGTGATATCTAACAACAAGTAATTTAAAACTCTTGCACCTGTTCTAAGAATTATTTGATTACATAAAAATAATAATCGTGCAGTATTGATTTTTCAAAAAAAGAGAATATGCTTCATTAAAATATTTCATGGTCAAATTAGGTTTCCATGACATTGAATTAGTTTAAAATAAGTATCAAAACTTATCTGAATACCTAAAATTTTGGAATTTTTATTTAATCTAGATTAACATTCAATGTAAGTTTAAACTTAATTTTCACTTTTCATAATTAAATTGTTTGGTCTGACTGTATTATCCTGCATTATGAAAGAAAAATATTTTCAGTAGATCGTTTTCTAAATAATCTTTGGCTGAACACCATAAAGGAAATTCATTGACTTTCAATGGTTTATTGAAGTAAATAGTATCTTCTCGTTTCCATGGTAATACAGATTCTGTTGCAGTTGGTGTAACTTCTTTTATTGTTTCACCTGCAAAAAATATTCATTCATAATAGCGATAGAATTATTAAATTTTTTTTTTAAAGTAGAAATCCTATTGTGGATACATTTGGGTTTGTTTCTCTCCGTTTATAAATACAGAAAATTAAAATGAAACACATATTATACAAATGACCCAGTTGAAAAAAATTGCGTGGATGTCCACGTGGATTATCCACGCTGATTCCACGTGGATCATACAGGGATTCCTCGAGGATCGGACATTGATTCCACGTGGATCGAACATGGATCATATACAGAGTCCACGTACGTAAGCCTCGTGGATTTACGCGGAAATCCTATTTGATTATCGATTAATCCACGCGACTTTCCGCAGAAATCCTCGTTGATTCTCGATCAACCCACGCGGTATTCCGCAGTAATCCTCGTGGATTTTGAGTGAAAAAAAATCGTCAGGTGATTTTTTTTTAATTAAGAATTGTCAGTAATTTTTTAAATTATTTACTTAATAATTTAGATTATATTGAAGATTTATATAAGATTTATTTACTTGTATACTTTAGAGAAGTGAAAAAGTTCCCCGAGACTTGGGCTTGAAACGGTGGTCTGTCGGATACAAGTCCAGCTCCCTACCACTTGAGCTATTAATTGATTATACAAGAGCTATTGAAGCAGCTATATTAATGAGAAGTGTGTATGCATTTAATATCTTATTATATTTATAGTGCCAGAATAGAAAAACTAGTTGTACAATATAATCACCATTTTAAAATCTTGCTTTCGCTCTTACTGTGGATATGGACTAGATTAGGATCCAGACTCGGCGATGACTTTCTTTGGGTAGTCGAGATTTTTTTATGATCGCGAGTACCCGAAGAAAGTCATCACAAACTTCAGTTCTGACCTGGAGCCAAAAATAGGCTACCCGGATGATATACTCACACGAAAAATTCAACTACCTGAAGACGATTTGGCATGATTTTCACCTGATAATTTACCTGACTTTTAACCTGATTTTTTCCAGCAGGGTTATTCAATTATCCTCGCGGATCAGTTGTAAATCCGTGACAATACACTGACGAGACTTCGCGGATCCTTCGAGCGTTCTCGCGAACAAGTCCGAAATCCACGAGGATTGAACAAAAATCAACGTGGATTATTCAATTATCCTCGAAGATCATTCAATTATCCTGGTGGATCAGTTCAAAATCCGCGGTGATTCACTGACAAAACCTCGTGGATGTTTCGAGAGCGTGCTCGCGAACAAGTCCAAAATCCACGAGAATTGAAAAAAATCAACGTGGATCAGTGGAAAATCCGCGGTGATTCACTGACGAAACCTCGTGGATATTTCGAGTGCGTGCTCGCGAACAAGTCCAAAATCCACGAGGATTGAAAAAAATCAACGTAGGTCTGTGGAAAATTCGCGGCGATTGCATTTTTTTCAGTCCATGATCGATCTACGTGGAATCCATGTACGATCCACGTGGATTACTAACCCTCGTGGATTTCCACGTGGATATCCATGCAATTATTTTCAACTGGGGATAAGCAGAATATTTCAAAAAAATAATGATACGTGGTGTTTTTTTGCAATCTATTGACATTTGTTAACAATTATTAATTAATATTTTAAACTTACTTTTACTCAAATCAGTCCCCAATGATTTAGAAAAACTCACTCGGTTTGGTTTCATTTCCTGAAAATGGATACGATTTTACATATACGCTATGATTCTATAATGTTAAAAACTTCCTTAGGTTTGAATTCACAAAATTCATAAAAATTCATTGTCAATGTTTACAGAAATATTTTAAACGATCAAATATACTCACTTTACTTGATTTTTTACTTCGCCTTGATCGGTGCTTATGTTCTCCGAGTATTCTTCTCATATTCATATGAATTTTAAAATTAACTTGAGTGTTTAAATCTTTATCATCAACAGCGTGCCTACTATAACTTAGCCGTCTATGCTGTAATTTCAAGTAAAGTTATAACTTTGCTAATTTTAAGATGACTTAAGCTTACCCTTTTGTGCGGCTTGCACAATTCTTCAGTCAATAAATGATGGATTTTCGCTTCACCCATATCTTTTTTAGATGGATTATAATCAAGTTCTTGAAAGTCAATATTCCAACCTGATTGAGTATCTAGGCCGCTGATTTTAGAAAAACAATATAATATTTTTATTATAATTTTTCAATGATATTTCAATTATAATTGTATGTTTTTCCAAGTTTTTAGAATTAGTTTTCGTTATTAATTATGACCTCATTTAAAACTTAATTAACTCTGTTTAACAATCAGTTAAAAAAATTAATTCCTTGTAGCTATTAACAAATTATTTTCAGCTTATAAATTTTCTTCCGAATCAACTATAATTTATAGTGCCAATTAATATGCATGCTCCGCCGCGCGGAAATTATTGCTTCCCACGTACTGTGATAAAAAAATTATTCTACGCAGAAAGTTAAGGTGATGCCGAAGCCTCATTTTTTACCGACCGAACTCTGAAAATGTAAATTTAAATAACTTTTTTACTAGACCGATTTTCGAAAAACGGCTCTGTGGAGCTCTCCGTATTAATGCTATGAACAACTGTACTAAATTTTACCCTATTTCATTCAACAGTTTTTCCGGAAAACGGGATCGAAATTTTTAAGCCTGAAAACCTAAATAAAAAATTTCGATCCCGTTTTCCGGAAAAACTGTTGAATGAAATGGGATGAAAATTGGTACAGTTGTTCACAGCATTAATACGGAGAGCTCCACAGAGCCGTTTTTCGAAAATCGGTCTAGTAAAAAAGTTATTTACATTTACATTTTTTATGCTCGGTCAAAATCGAGGCTTCGGCATCACCTTAAACCGGATGCAAAACGCCGGAATGGCACTCAGCGATAATCGGTGGTTGTTCTGGCGCTTCGACGGGCGGAGAATCGAACGAGAGACTTAAGAAACAAAGCTTTTTCAACAATAGTTATGCGCGCGCAATATTTTGCGATCGAAAAAACGCTTGGGCACCCGGCAGTTTTTGCTGATAGTCAACCAATCAACCGTTACTCGATTGTTAAGTGTTAACTCACTTTGCAGTGGTCACCGTAGTTAAAGAGCCAGCAATAGTTGTTCGACTCCTCGATCATTCACGCATCAAATCGGTACCTTTCGGTGTTGGCGCCTAATTTTTCTCTCGATGTACTCATTCAAACTACTAAGTAGAACACTCCTTATTGAAAAAGTCACATGAAATCTTACAGAAAAAATCTGAATTGCAATGATATTCAAATCTTCTTAGATCCTTTTTCAATAGAGTTTGCTAATACTATTCACCTACCATAACCGAATGTCTTCAATGAAGTTTCAAATGTCAAAGCTAGACTCGAATCCAATTTTTTTTAGACGGATTGGTTAATTCGAAAGATTGTTTAAATAATTGGAATGTATCATTCACAGATAATGTACATTTCAGGCGAAAATCTTATAAATGTTATTTGTTTAATTGAAAAAGTAAAATGATATAAAATTATAATATATTAACCTTGCGTTTAGCTTTTCGTAGTTACTTGAAGAACGATGAAAATTGACTTCATCTATTCCATTTGAAAAAGCTGCGTTAGAAGCGTTTCTTCTTATCAAATCCATAGCATCTCTTATAGTCAATTTAGAATATGTTTCAAGTATTTTCGGTTCAGCACCACAATAATTACGGACTATATATGGTCTTATATAAGAATTGTCAAAATGTTTGAATCTGTAAATAGTTTTGTAAAATAAGTGAGATGTGCCAGAATGAAACAATTCAAGTTATTACTTGCGAAAATAAAGTACAGGGATCCCTCGTTATACGCGGGGGTTACGCTCCGAAAAAGTGCCGCGTATAGCGAAACCCGCGTATAGCGAGAGTAAAAGCGGATGGTTACGTTAATAGTGTTTTTTATTAATTATATTGATATATAAATTTAATCTTCCTCTGAGTAAATTTAGAATTTTCAATTTTTCAGCTAAATTCGTAAATTTTCTTTTTTAACTGGAGTTTTGGAATTTCTTCGAGTTTTTGGAGCCATACAAGTTATTAAAAAAAATTTTCGACCGTCTCGAACCGCGGATAAGGTGAACTTATCCACGTATAACGAGACATCGTCGTATTTGGCAATCCGCGTATAAGGGTAAACCGCGCGTACAGGAATAGTATATTACTGCCCTAGGCCGCGAAAAACAGAAAATTCCCAGAGTGCGTGTAATTAGCAGACGAGCGATGCAGAATCCGATGAACACGTGCTCTGGGGCTTTCTTTTTTCGCGGCTTAGGTCTGCATGCTATTCTTCATACCCACTGGCCTGAAAATCGCTCTTCCCGTTTTGCGCAGTGGCAGGGAAGTAGTCAGATCAGGACCCCTGGTATAAAATAGTATATTACTGCCCTAGGCCGGTATGCTATTTTACATACCCCGCGGCCTGAAAATAGCAATATTCCGTTTAGCGCAGCGGCAGGAAAATGCTACTTTCGGGCCGCTGGTATGTAAATATCATTTCTTAATGATAAATGTCTTGAAAAAGCTGAAAGTATTTTTCATTCTCTAAAACTATCGTCATAATTATGGCAAAAAAATAATAAAATTATATAAAAATGTAATATAAATTAAAGAGCGGTCGTTGGCTCAGTGGTTAGCGTGCTAGCTACAGAAACAAAGGCCGCTCGAGGAGCCTTGGGTTCAAATCTTAGTGATGACAATCGGATTTTTCCGATTGTCATTCGGCGGGATGAGAACCTAAGTGCTCCGCCTGTCTCGGGGCGGGTTTTTTCCTGGAGGATGGAGGAGGAGGGTGTAGTGCATATGCACTACGTATACCCCCAGGTTTTCCTTGCCTCACAGGTCCTCGGGTCTGGGCAAATGCGAGACAGTAGGGAGGGGGTATAGTAATAATCTCTTCCTGCGCACGGGCTCTAAGCCTCCTGCAGGCCCTTCTAAGAAGAAGGAGTAATAAGAGAGAGAAAAAAAAAAAAAAATAGAAGTGATAGTTTTCGTTGTCATTTCGGGAGTGGCTGTTTTCGTTAAAAATGACGATTTGGGGGCGTAAGGTATCTAAACCGCGCTTTGCACACATTACTGAAGCACCTATGAAAAATTGATTTTCGTTTCATTTAAGTTATTCGAATGAATTTTTACGAGGGCTTTTGGCACAAGATTAGGAACTTTGAAATTGAGATTTGAATTGAGGATTAATAAGTACTGAATTTTCTAATATGCATGAGATAGAACTCGGCTGTGATACGAGTGACAAGAAGCACTACGTCGAGTATGCTGCTCAAAAAAGGCTTAAATAGAATATTTTTAATTTTGTTAATTTTTCTAAAATGAACACAATTGACAATAAGTACGAGAAATGAAAGCACGGATCTGAGCCAAAAACTATAATTTTAAGAAATTAAAATATTTAATTGTACATGAAAAATAAATCTTACTTGTCTCGAACATGATAATTTCCATGCTTTCCCAATATATCTTCAATTCCTGCCATGATATGGTCAATTATCTATAAAACATGATAAGTAATTTTTAAATTTAAAAAAACCTATGTTAAATTATCAACATTGTAAAGATTAAAACATGCAGTCACTTAAATAAAGTATTAAAGGAAAGAAAGGACTAGAAAGCAGGTGAATGAACTTCTCACATCAATTTGATAGAAAATGGTTTAGAATGGAAATTTGTTTGTTATAGAATGCGAGTGTTCTTATAAAAGTGAAAATAAAGACAAAAATTACAAACCCTTTCGTGAATTCTTTCGTTCATCGTTGGTTTCCTTTTTTCAGCTCTTTTGACATTGAGTATTTTAACTAATGGCTTTATCGTTATTCCCTGTAAAATATTATTTTAGCCATGAGTGTGGAAATTTTTACAATTTTTTACTTCAAGCTCAACTATCACGATTGAGCTATGATAGAAATACATTTCTATCTACATAAAGAATAGTAAATGAATATTATACCTGAATAAAAACTGTAAAATAAATCACAGTTATTGTTGTTGTAACAAACATTGGTTGTAAGGGTACATGATTTGGATCTATCAAAAGAACCAGTGCAAATGCGACAGCTCCTCGTAAACCCCCGTAAGACATGACGAATTTGTCCACCTTATTTAGTTTGTGTAATCGAAATTGATTGGCGATTCCCGTTAATACAATGACTCCTACATATTGCAATAAATACAAATAAGATTACTTAAAATAACAAACTCTGTAGTATTGATGTTAAAAAATGGAACGATAAAAATTGGTTTAAATGTCTTTGTTGACTGCGTTTGTGCTTACCTATTATTCGGTAGATGGAGCATAAAAATACAGTCATAAGAATAAATCGAGTATTCCAGTTGTGATTGTTATTTACTGTTGCAACTCCCAAAAACATGAATATGATGGTTTCAGAACTACTTGATAACATCTTCATAGTATATTTTACTGTCGTATGAGATTTAAATGAAATGTTAGCTTCCACATAATTTTTCATAGTAATTCCGCAAAATGTTATACTAAAAAATTAGAAAAAATAGATTTGACACATGAACTCGAAAAAATTATATCTAGTTTCAGAATACATACGCTAAAATCCCTGACATATGAAATACTTCGGCTGTTAAATAAGCAAGATACGCCATAACAAAAATGAAACTTGGCTCAATAACTCGTACTTGATAAGTAAATCTTGTTACGAAGCTTGTTGTAAAGCCCCACATTATTCCTATTACTGCTCCTCCAATAGCAACAACAATAAAGGATAAAACTCCTGATAATATATCTGAATAAGCAATACGTTGAGACCCCATTTCACTGTATGACTCAAACATATGATACAACACCTGCAAAAACATCATTCGTCATTTGCATGGAACAAATTTTCATGCAGTTTGAAAATATAATTATAATTTTTTTCTTTCATATAATTTTTTAAAATAAAACATTGAGTAATAACAGTTGAAAAGTTGGTTGTTATTGAAGATATCTCTTGAAAGTTTAATTGAAAAAAAAGTTTTCGTGGGTCGTGAAAAACTCGGTTGATGCGTGATTCATGTGAGGAAGCGTACGCCGCAGCTTTCTCTGCCATACTTGCTCGAGGGAGCGCAAAGTACGCTCCTCGATTTATGAAACGGGTATAGGTGTGCTTTTGAAAAAACATATCTAGACAAGATTCATTCTAGATATTTTTGATGCAAAGACCATAAGTAATACTTTACGCCGTAAAGTTTACGACCTGTCGCGATTTACTTTATTAATAAAAAATAATGAATATATTGACAATTAAATTATTTAAAAATCAAATGGGAGCTTACTACTGTAACAGCATCATTTAATAGACTTTCTCCAAACACAACAATGTATAGAATTTCATTCACATGAATTTCTTCAAATACAGCCAAAACAGCTACCGGATCAACGGCACTTATCAAAGCTGCGAATAGTAGCATGTCCAAAATGGGTGTTTCACATTGAAACAAGCCTGTTTTCCCAAAGATCCACAATGTCAGACCTAATTATAAAAAAATATTAATTTCATTTTAATGTATAACTTCGTGTATTGTAATTAAGTTTATTTATTTTTTAAAAAATTTTATGTAATTTATATTGCTTCTTCCTAAAGAACGCTATGTGATAGGCTAGGAAACGAGATTTTCAACCAAGTATCGTAGTATAATTTAGTTTACATTTTTCGCTGGTGCTCAAGAAGATTATCTCTTTCAGTTAAGATCATGGAGCGAAGAAATTCTCTTTTTTTCAAAATACGACGAAAAAAATCATTCATTTGATTAGTAATGAAACATTTTCAAAAAACGTAAAATGACTAGATCTAAAAAAAGGGGTGATTATTTCATCAGTAAACCTTTTTACTGCAGTTTTAAGTAGGAGATCTTCTTCGTAAACTAGTAGTGCCTGCTCTCTTCGCATCTCGGATTCTTAACTAAGTTCTAATTGCTTCTACGAAGTACCAAAAAATTAATAGGGTCCCGACGGAAATTTTTCTCGTGAGAAAGTTTTATAAAGTCTAAAAAAGTCTTAAAAAGTCTTACAAATGTTCGGATTTCGAGAGTTAATAAAAGTCTTTAAAAATTCATTGAACCTTGTGGAGACTCAATTTTTTAGAAAAAATGTTAAGTTCTTTTTTCATTTTTTTATTTTTTCTATATTGTTCATATAGAATATAGTTTTTTCACTATGACTTTTGGTGAGCGTGGATACCGATCAAAAAAGTCTCTAAAAATATTGAAAACTTTTATCAACAATTATTAACTCTTGATAACTCTTAATAACTCTTTATAACAATTATTGTCACTTGTAAACATTTTTTTATATTAAATAAACAATTGCCTTACCTGTCTGAATATTTCGGAAACCAAATATCAGGTTTCACATAAATTTTCAAAATTTGTTTTTATCATTTAAAACTCTTATAAAGTTTTATTAACTCTTATAAATCATGGTACGAAATCCGAACATTTATAAGAATTTTCAAGACTTATTCAGACTTTTAAAGAGTTTTCAAGAATTTTTAAGAATTAGAGTGACGATGAATTTCCGTAAGGGGGGTGTTCCACTTACCTATAGACATGGTATTAAAAATGGTTCCAACCACTGCAAATAATAAAATGGTTCCAAGATGATCAAAAAATAGTCGATTTGGCATAAAGTAACCAGCGTCTAATATGATCGGTGGAAGCATGTACAAGAAAAACGTATCTGGAGTCATAGGCGACATGTGCAAGTTATTTGTTTTGAATAATATCAGTCCCACAATTACTCCAACAACTATGAGTAAACACGACTCAGGAAATATTTTGCTTAATCTTGGAGTCATATGAAAACCTGAAAATTAATCATGTAATTTTATATGAACTCAAAACATCTAAATATGTAACATTTAGTCCTATTAAACTTTTCAAGATCGCGACAAACAGTCAAAATATCATTTAAAAATTAATTAAAGAGATGAAAAAGTGAACTGAACTTTTGAACTTTAAAAATATTATATAACAATTTAGCTAGCATTTATATTATCCAAAAGTCATATTGCATGAATCATTTAAACTTGACATAAAAATTCGCTTATTTTACAGAAATCTGTTGAAAAATCAGGTGATTTCTCACTTGATGTCTTTTGTCACGATAAGTTATCTTATTTCTCCTGAATTTTTTAACAAGAAATTCAATTATACGGTCAACGCAATATTATTTCCCTGCCCTGCTTGTTATCGAGTACTCAATCGAAATCTCCATTGAGATCTTGCACTGAAATCTTCTGTGAGATTTCACATGAATAACTGAAATGAAACGAAAATTAAATTTTCTTGCGTCATTTAGTCATATGTTTATTTGTTTAAAAGTAAAAAAATCGTTTTTTGGAAAAAAGCAAAAGCCAAACTTTAATGATATACCCACAATTTTAAAAATAATAATTTACTACTTTATTTTATTTAAATTAAAAAGTGTATTTCACCGTTAAAGGGCAATATACTCGGGGGAATAAATTAATTTATTTTGAACAATACGCATATGAAGAAACATTTTTTTTCATTTAATTAGAGTTTCTACGTGAAATGTTGTCCAAAGATCTCTATTGTGATTTTAATCGAGATTTCTTTTGAGTTCTCGATTGAGATGTATAAGGTAGTCGAGTGTCATGTCATTTCTTCAAGCATGATGTTAATATTCACCTGGAAAAATCTTTTTCCAAATTTTATAAAAGTAAATTTATATTTATTGATAGGATTCAATGGCACTATTTATTTTCACATAGCTTCTTTCAATTAAAAGATACTACCAATTTTAACTGTCTGTCAAATAAGACCAAGGATAATAATAAATGATTATGAATAAAAAGAAACATTATAGTAGAATCTTGCAGTGATATTACCAATTTTTGCTACACTTGCTGAAAAAATCCAAATTCCAATAATAAATGGAGTTTCAACTCTGTGGAATTCTATTGAAAAAATGTTATACTCAGCTAAATTTTCTGTTTTTGGCTTCATATTGTTTGATGAATTTAGAATCATATCCTTTTTTTGCACATTTTTCTGTCGGTAAATATCTGTTTCGTAATCATAATCATTGTTGAAGAATGTAATATTTTTGTAATGATAAACATCTGATGCAAATTCGATGCTATGTATTTTTTCTTCAACATTTCTTGATAAAATAGTGTTATAAAAGTTAGTAGTGTGTACAGTTGAAGGATAATAAATAATAATGAAAAACACTGAAAGTACAGAAAACAACATTTTATTGTAAAAAGAAAAAATTGCGTATCAAATGACTTTGATTTTTCTATTTGTAGAAATAATATTTTTTATCAAAAAAGTGATATTATCTTCAATATTAAAGTTATTTATTGAATCAAATGTTCATTTCAATGAGTGTGTTTAGAGGAGCTTACTAAAACTCTACAGTCCACAAAAACATGTTCCAACTGCATGAACCATAATATATGTTCTATATCTTTAAAAAAATGTTTGTATTATTTTTGTTTGTATGAAACATGTTTGTATTTTTATCACTGATTTCCGATGTAAATAGAAAGTATTTTTTTCATATCAGAAAATTATTACTTCATTTTTTATGCAAATTAAAAAATAAAATTCTTATTGGTCTTGAATTAAAAAAAAAAAAAAAAATAAAATTTCAATCCATCAATTTTCATGTTTTTTATGCCATTAAAACTATAACTATTAAAATTTTAAACTGTCTATCAAAATTTTTTCTACTAGAACCAAAGTAATGTCTGTTGCACATGCGTTATAAGTAAAGGCATGTACTCATTCACACAAATTCAAAAAATAGATTGCACTTTTTGCAAATTTCTCCATTGAATTTGATGAAAGTAAAAAGAATGATTCTCAAGATATTATTTAATTTAACATAATAGATCATTGACATTCCAGTTGAAAAAAAAAACGCATATATCCACGTGGATTGACTATCCAAAAGATGCAAACCTTGTGGATTTAAGCTTTACTTCTATGATACCACGAGGTCTCTCATAGTCAGGCCAAAGTCCAAATTTTTCTACGCATTTTTGGAGATTTTCACTAAATATTTTTCTGAAAAGCTAATGCTTCAGAATCTATATTACATAATCTATATATTATCTATATATATTATTGATCTATATTCTCTTGAGCGCAAAACAATCGTGATTTACATCAAATATACGAACATAATAAATATAAATAAATGCATAAAGCCCTCTAGGAGAAAAAAAGCGAAAAAAAGGAGGAAAGTATCGCCCGGAATTTTATAACGCATTGAAAATCGTGCAGCTCGAGTGTCGTGCACATATCATTAAAAATTTGGACGCAGACGCGTCATAAATCATTTAATGCCCCGCGCGGCTCATACCACAGCACGACTGTTGATCAACGTGGCTATAAGCATGGCAAATTTTTCATTATACATACTAAAAATTTTAATGTAAATGTAAATGTAAATGTATTTAAGGCAGTGGTAGCGGTGATGGTAGTGGTGGTAGTGGGGTGTTGGCGCTTCTGGACACGCTGTTTCATTTGATTAATTTTCAGGAGAGTAATACACACACCCGTACAAAATGTACCATTTAAGTCGAATAGTCGATTTCTCTTCCCCGACGATGTGTAAATCAAAAATATTTTTTTCTCATCTCCCTCTATGATCATCTCTTAAAAATTGTTTATACGTTATTACGAAAAATCGATCGATGCATTTCCGCTTTAACGTATAGGCGATTGAATCTGCAACAACCTCTAAACGTAAACACAGCGAATTCGGGGGCTTTGACGCTAAAAAGAATACAAATAAAAAAGACTTTCATTGAACATGAGGTTTATTTGAATCAAGTTTAAATATTGAAAATTTAATAGACTGTTGAGCGCTTATTACTTTAAAAATAAATATTTCTCAGTTAACAATGTACAATGGGTAAATGAAAATTCACAAACGCCTTTGTTTCAATGATTATTACTAATCACATGTCTTCATTTTCATCTTTTACTTCATCTTCATTTTCATCTTTTGCTTCATCTTCATTTTCGTTACCATCCTTTTCTTCATTTTCATTTACATCCTTTCTACATTTTCATCTTTTGCTTCATCTTCATTTTCGTTACCATCCTTTTCTTCATTTTCATTTCCATCCTTTTCTACATTTTCATCGTTTGCTTCATCTTCATTTTCATTTACATCCTTGTCTTCGTTTTCATCTTTTTCTTTATCTTCGTCTTCATTTTCGCCTTCGTCTTTAATTTCATCCTTGTCTTCATTTTTTTCTTCGTCTTTATTATCGTCGTATTCTTCATTTTCGTTTTTATCAGACTTCGGTGCTGGTGTTGTGCTAGGTTTGAAGATACTCACAATGTCTTTAAAATCGCTAACTACGCCAGGAAGGACCGTTCCGACATCATTAGTTATTTTTGATATATCGTCGAGGACTCCAGAAATTTTATCAGTCACGCGAGAGGTAGGTCTTGATGGTTCTTGTGGGCGAATTATATCCTCCTCGTCATGGATTGTAGGCCTGTGCGTGGTGGTGCGTCGCTTCTGAGAAGTAGTTTGGCGGGGTTTGGTGCGGCTGCTAGTTGGTTTGGGTTTGGTGCGGCTGCTAGTTGGTTTGGGTTTGGTGCGGCTGCTAGTTGGTTTGGGTTTGGTGCGGCTGCTAGTTGGTTTGGGTTTGGTGCGGCTGCTAGTTGGTTTGGGTTTGGTGCGGCTGCTAGTTGGTCTGCGCGTTGTGCGACGGGGAGTATTGGGCCTGGCTGGTATTCGGCTGCCACCAGGCCGAACTCTACCCGTGATTGGTTTCCCATATTTTTTCGCTAATGCTGAGGCTGAAAAAAGATAATATTCAAGTCGTTAAATAAAGAAAAAGCATACTTTTTGTTGTCAGACTAACCTTCAGCATCGGGGTCCGCGATGGCAGTAGCTTCGGCATTTGCTAGTGGTTCTGCATCTGGATCAGCTTCTGGCTCTGCTTTGGGATCGGCAATTGGATATGCCGAGGAAGTATATACCACGAATATTACAAGAAAAAGCAAAGACAGCTTCATTTTTGCTTCGTAGTTTGAGTCGTGAAAAAAACTATTTTCTAAACCAACTTGATTCGATGTCTTTTATACGTACGAGTTAGTCGTGATCTCTGTTCGAATGAACACATTTTTATGCGATTGACGTAAATACTTTTATGATTAGCAATTTCAAACGTCCATTTAACAGACAAATGCAACATTTAATTCTCTGAGACATGAGGGCTATCTACTAAACGAATAAATTCCTTTTTTATACATGTAGGATACGTTCGAAAATATAAATTCTCATGAAAAAAATTTACAAATTTTTTCTGTAAATGTTATTTTCACAAAGTACTTTGGAGTATATTTTCAGATGATTTTTGATATTTGATCATTAAATAATATTTATTTTTCATGTTCGTTCAGATTATCAATGCTTCAATTTCGCCGACTCATGAAAAAAACATATAATTTTGTGTTATTTCGAAATTGGCGGTTCTAATTTTTTGTACATGGTGAACGTAGGAGTCCCTCGCGTCCCGTTTCGTCCCCCTCTGAGATCTCCAAACCTCCCTAAGCGAAGCCAATCACTATGATATTGGAAGGCTCATTGCTTAGCGCTGCTTCAGTAAAAAAAAAAGAGAAACTTATCGCGGCTAAAGACATGCGCTTGGCAATTTTTAAGCCAGCATAAGGTATAGCTACTTTTGCGGCGGTTGATGTGAAACGACCAACTGGTTGGCGCACGATATGAAAGGTGAGAAGCTATTTCGTAAATATATGAAAACAAGCGATCTCAAAGCAGAATTAGCCCTTGCCGGCGGGAAAAAATTTTAATAGGTGCGTTAAGTCTGAGGCCATTTTTCTTTATTCGATGTTGGGAAAATTAGTAAATAATTCTATCATTACTAATTTCATTTTATTCAGCGGGAAATTTCACGTAAGAAAATAAAAAAACACCGAGTTTTTTTTCGAGCATTGCGAAGGCGCACGGGCTGGACTAGCGTCCGAGCCCGCTGGCGCGCGGTCGGTACACGTCAATCTCAAAACTTTTTTAATTTTTTCCGTAATTGATATTTCAAGCTGAAATTTTGATACTTTAATGCTATGATGTTTAAAATATCAATTTGGAACTTTCGTCACACAACATTTCAGTTCGTAGTCGACGCGTCGAATAATAAATGTTTAAAAATCCGTATCTCCGGCTCTAATTAATTTTTTCACTCGTGTGATAACTCGTTTTCTTTCAAAATAGTTCATCACAAAACATCAAAAATTTTACAACATACGGCGAGTTGAACATGAAAAAATTAAAAAATCATTGTTTCGCAATTTTCATGAAAATTGTAATCCCTCAACTTGACGTTTTTCGGCGGCCTCTTCCTCGCCTATTAGATCTCATTGAAAGAGAGGGGATATTGGAAGAGACGAGCACTGTACAGCTCTAGATTCAAATAAGATCACATTTGCCTACCACTCACTAGTGTAGCTTGGGCAGTTGTTCAGTGTGCCCTTGTGCTAAATTACGCTCCGCGACGCCCAATGTGTACTTACCTCGCATAAATTAATCGTTAGATATAATAATTGCTTTGACTAAATCCAATCTATACAATCATGTACAGAGTATTTGGACGGTTCAAATACGTTCAACCAGCTGCGTTAATGTCGAGCGAGGAATGGCGGAAACTGTACCAATATAATTATTCCAGAAGAAACAATGTCGAGCTAAAAGCCGCCTCGCACAGCCAGAAAGAGCATGCAAAATATACAGTTAAAAATCAAATTACAGCAGCAACGATGGAGCAAAAAAAAGTAATTGATCAACCGCTGCAGACAACGTATACAGTA
Organism: Trichogramma dendrolimi; assembly: GCA_034770305.1. Classification (NCBI taxonomy): domain Eukaryota; kingdom Metazoa; phylum Arthropoda; class Insecta; order Hymenoptera; family Trichogrammatidae; genus Trichogramma; species Trichogramma dendrolimi. The sequence goes on from JAPMIB010000196.1 coordinate 157,118, forward strand.
GGCTTGTCGAATGAGCCTGCCTCTTCCAGGCCGGAAGAATCGAAAGAACATGCTAAACGTATAGTTAAAAATCAAATTACAGCACCAACGATGGAGCAAAAAAAAGTAATTGATCAATCGCAGCAGATAACGAATACAGTAGGCTGCTCGAATGAACCTGTCTCTTCCAGTTCGGAAGAATCGAAAGAACATGCTAAGCGTACAGCTGGGAATCAAATTACGGCACCAACGATGGAGCAAAAAAAAGTAATTGATCAACCGCAGCAGAGAACGAATACAGTAGTGTGGTCGAATGAACCTGCCTCTTCCAGGCCCGAAGAATCGAAAGAACATGCTAAGCGTACAGCTGGGAATCAAATTAAGCTACCAATGATGAAGGATATAAAAATAGTTAGAAGACCGACACAATGTCAATTTGAGCTAATGATGAGGCAAATAATAAAAGTCAAAGAACAACTGCAGAAAAAGAATAAAGAAGCTACAAATAAAAATAAAGGAAAAGTCCAATCCGAAGTATTGAGAAGAATTATAAAGCCGATCCGATGATGTGGTATTTATTAACGTTTGATGGCTCAGTTGGTCACTCGACAAAATTAAAACGTCTCTTGATTCTAGTGTGTTCTGTGTAACACAATCGTTTAAAAAAATTAAAATTTGTTTAGAGAAAACAAAAAGTATAATCGGAAAAAATTTTTTAAACAAACGATCTCAAAGCAGAATGAGCCCTTGCTAGAAAAATTTTTAGATAGGCGTACTACAATTAAAATAAAAAATATGATCCATAATGGTATTTTTCACGACTATATAATTAATTTCTAATTTCATTTTCTTCTTAAATTCGAAGATATCATATTCGCGAAAGCGATATTTGCCTTGTGATACCTTAAATCGGAGACCTTTTAATTTTTCAGCATTCATAAATTAGTAAGTAAACACATATATCTTTTTTAATCTTGCGTTCTTCTCAAGTTCAAAAAAGAGCACTGTACTCAGCGAATATAGCAGGACAAAAGCAGCTATTAATATGTTGTTCCCTATGAGCCGAGTGAGAGGTTTTACAAGCACGAAAACACAATACAAATTTCTCGCCATTTCTGTGGTTTGTGGTAGGTAGTTAATGAAGAATATCGCTTTAACCATGTGATATTTAGGGCTTTAATTTTGTTTCGGCGTTCCAAAAAGTAAATATGCGTATATCTATTATTATTAATTTCATGTCTTTTTATTAAGGGATACATACGCCTTAAACTCAAACTTTTTTATTCGAGTTCTGAATAGGAGTTTTCCTCTCCTTACCATTGCATTCTTCGGAACTCCAAAATGTTGATTTTTTACTGAGATACAGCCGTTTCCGTGAGCCTTTTTTCTATACTTTACGTGTTAAATTTGTTTTTTCTTTTCCTTTTTCTGGCGAATCTTGTTTTCGGTCACCTTTCGTAATTTTCAGAGGGTATTGATTGAGTTTCAGCACCAGGACCACATACACTTCTTCAGATCATCAATGGTTACGGTCACTCGTTCATTTAACTGAAGTTTTGCTAGACATTTTGGAGGAGCAAGAATTTGACGATACATTTTTGCATGCAAAAAAAAATGAAAATCGATGATTGGGCACGAGTTTGAATAAATTTTTAGCCCATACTTTTGTGCGTTTCTTAAAAATTTCGGACGAAAAATTCATTCAAAGTCGTTCCAGATTATGAAACTTCTTTTTTTTTCTTTTTCCTTCGTTCAATCACTAGTCAAAAATATAAACTTTGAGTAATATATCGAATTTTTAGATTTCGATGATCCTGCCAAAAATTATCTTGCATGCCGCAGATGAGTGACCGAGGAAAACTGATGGAAAAGAGATAATTTTCAACACTTGCAGCTGAACTTTTTATTACGAATTCTAAATTAATCTTACCCATAATTACTTGGCTGTTTAATCTAATGATTCTTTTTTTGCACTATGTGCACGATGAGTTGTGAAGGACTCCTGCCCTTATTAGCCATTTAACAATAAACCAATCTCAATCTTATGATGCTAACTTTGGTAACATAATAAAATACCATAAGATCTATAATCATCATAAAAAATAATAAAAATTAAGCAGGATTAAGCAATTCACGGGATTTCAAAAATGTACTAATGTTAAATTATTCGTACTTTTATTTATCTTGGTATTCTCCAAAATACTTACACGTTTAAAATTGAAATATGGTCAATAGTAATGTGTGAATAATTTGTCATATTTGGTTATTTAATAAGTAGACTGTAAAACTTTTTATAAAACGAAGCGAAGATGAGTGAATGACTGCTATTATAGTTCAATTTTTCCGAATTAATTGTATGCTTCCTCTTCGGTTATTCTTCCCAAATGCGTATTTGGTTCTAGCTTCGTACGAAATGATGACGAAGTATTTTCTGTTATTTTAGTCGTAATGTTTTCATTGGCACTCGATTGTGTTTCATCTTCGTCGTTGTCATATGTAAACTGCTGTGTAGAATCCGATTTACGATCTTTATTATGGCAATATCTTTTTCTCTGCATGCCTCCAGTCTCGCCATCTTTCTCTAGTCTATGCCCAGATTTTGATCGCGTAAGTTGTTGATTTACATATTTTTCTATTTCATTTTCTTCTTTTTTCGTTATAATTGTATTCAACGAGATAAGAATTATACCCAGTATTAAAGAAAGAAATCCAACTATGATCAATTCATTCCACCACGTTTTCGAAGAAGTTGGCTGCCAGGTTGTTATGTCATTCGGTAGAAAGCCGCTGATTAATAGAAAAACTCCTATCAGTAAAAAAACGATACCAATATGTAGCATTCCGAACGTAGTTGCAACTCGATAATCGATTCCATGGATGATCGAGTGCTTGGCCTTCATAGCTGGAAAATGTGGTGAATAGTCGATAGAATTAGTCGATGCTCTTGGTGATGTCTTTCCACTTTCCGCGGAATGTAGACTGTATCGTCGTTCTTTAGCACGACGCTGTTCTTCTCTGCGTTTACGTTGACGTTTTATCGCCAATGCCGAATGAAGTCCAACCGCATGCATTATGACCCTATTGAAAATACAAAATAGTTTAAACTCGACAAACAAATTTAATTCGATTTCATTTTCATCAAAGATGTATTATGAGGGTCGGATTCATAATTTTTTAAATAAATCTGCGCACGGGATCCGGGTTTTCTGAATTAGCATGTTTAAGGACACGTCGAAACGGTCCGAATCCCGAGCTTACAGATTTTAAAACGATAAAGTAATCCCAGAATCCATGTGAAAGTTCGATTTTTATCAGTTTCGATTCCGAGCGTAATTTTGACTTAACGATTCTGGCCAAATTCATGAAGCTACGTGAACAATCTTGTGAAGGACATTTAAGTCTTGCTGCTTTTTAGAAAAATTATTGAAATTTCAAATTTGTTCAGATACTTTGTACTGACGTTACGTTACTCGAAGTTATTTTCCTCATATTAATTAAACTTTTATTATTATTTCTCGATTCGCTTTCTGTCTTATTGCCCTTGATCGTTCACATAACTCAATTTTTTATGAGATATCACACGCTCAGCATTAGTACAGCTTTGTGACTCTTGCCACACCCAACTTTGCTACTTCAACATCATAACATGAAATCTTTCTTTCATTATTTTGGACGCATTCGTTGCCATGATGATGAACAAATTTCATGTAAATTTCAAGTTTGAATAAATTTAAATAAATTTTTAGTTCACTAAACCCGAAATAGTGATTGTACAAAAATATATTTCTTCAGTAAAGTAAAGGTATTTTCGCTAAAATACAATACAAAGTTATCTACTCGAATCACAAAATGAACTTAGCGTAAGTTTCTCCGGGGAAGTCGAGAACATTTTGCCAAACATCACAACATTAGCTTACACAACCAGTACATTAGGGTAAATAAATTGTTTGGCTTTCGGAAAAATTAATCATTTGAATCTTACCGAAGACGTAAATTGTTAATACTTTTTCAGAAATTCCCAGAAAAATATGTACATTGTGAAGGGGCTCAAGAATATGTTATTTTAATTTTTTATGTGATTTCTCACATGATATAGCACATGAAATGTTGGGTTGAAATATCACAAGGGAAATTAAGTGATTTTTTATAGGATATCATGCATGGATTTTTAAAAAATTATTAAGAGTGAATTAGAGTCAGCATGAATAAAACTTACTTGTTTACAATTCAATTATCTAAAAGGAGCAGCACTCAGAGGTATTGGACACAATTTTTTTAATGATAAATTTTAGTGATATCTGAAAAATAGTTATACAACTGTATGATCATGAAAATATTTTATAATTAATGCAATTATTTGAAATCTAATAAAATCGTTTTAAAACTTAGCTAAATAATTTTCTGAGCTATATAGTGATTATTTTAAAAAAATCCCATTATAGTTGGATTTTATCGAGGCCGTGCTTTATTTATCATCTTTAAACTAATTTCAAATCATTAAATCGAGAATGTACAGTATCAAGTTTATACATAATTTGGGAGAGTCACATTAACATCGGACACACTGATTATTTTTCGCATTCAATATATGTACAAACATTTTTCACAAAATTCAAATTCGTCAAATGTTAATGAATATGTGTGACAGTCTACCAAAAACATTATTTTTGATAAAAAGTTCCATTTAATGACAACGAAATAACAATTATTAAAGGAAAGTAATAAGTCCATTAAAGTTTCGGTAATAATAATTTACCAGTAATATTTATTTGATAACAAATTTTACACAATGATTTCATGCTTTAAAATTCCTTTTCAACTCTTAATTTCTAATGATCAAAGTATTTAATTGTATTCTATATTGTAAATACTTAATTTTTTATTACAAAACACAATCATCTGGACAGGTAAGGTAACTTCCATATGAAATGTTGTTTTGAAAGCAGTGCACCAAGTATAATATACAATGAAAAATTCTTATTTAATGAAAAGGAATTTTCTTTCTATAGTCTATCTATTTAAATATTAGAATTGTTTTAAAAGAGATAATAATAAAAATTGTGTACCATATTTAATTATTCTAAGCATTACATGCATGAAATCTTAAGATCTAATGATAATATCTGTTAAATACTGCATAAAAGTTTGGCGAAACTTATGTTGTATTCGAGAAATTCTATGCGGTACTACGCAAGCGTCGAAATAATAATGGTGTTCGCACTTTGTATGGTCTGGATTTACTCTGCAATATCAAAGAATTAAAACTAAATAAATTATGTGAGATGTTATTAATTAAAAATAAAATTTTATTAAATTAAACATTCATTAATCATATGATATTATAGTACTTTTTATTTTCTGGAACAAATGTTTTTATAACATTTTTCCAGTTGAAAAATGGAGCAGATTTTCATGCACTAAATTTTTACAGAATTGACGTGGATTTAGCGTAGAATCGACGTGGATGACGAATCGATTTCACCTCGATAAATTTTCGAGATTTATTTTGAAATTGGCTCGACAGTCAGGAGCGGGAACGTGGATTTCCGATTTATGCACATGGAATATTTAAGAATTGATATAAATTAAAATTTTTTCATTATATCATAATTATAAAAATTTTAAATATTGCGCTAAAGATTATTTTTAATCCTGAAATCTTTCAATTGTATTATTAGGCATTACTTATAAATATAATAATTAATTTGAAAAGAACTTTTATTCATGCACGGGAAATTACATCTTAAAATGTTTCAAAACGAATTTTCAGATACTTAATTATAAAATAATGGAAAAAGCAAAATAATATCAAATGAAAAAAACTTATGTTGTATAAGAATATCAAATTTATAGATGAAATATATTTATCGCAAAAAAAATCGATCCACATCCATCTTTACAAAAAATACTCACGGATAGATAAAACATCTGCGTGGATTTCACAAAGAATTCACGTCCATTCTTCAAAAATCAACGTAAATATTTTTTTCGTCTATTAAACTGAAAAATACTTCAAAATATTAGTCGGCAATTCATTCACTCGTTATGGATGCATCAACCAGTAAAAGCGATGCACGATCCAAGTTGATTCCACTTAAAGTCCACTTAGAAACTGTCGAAGTCCATGTAAATTTTTTCATCCAGGTTTTGATTAAAATTATTTTTTTACGCAAATGAACATTTTTATAAAACTCTTACGTGGAACACTAAACAGTGATTAGAGTTGAACATCAAGTTTTTCTGAGTAAAATAAATGTTACTGAATCAAAATATCACGAGTGTATTTTTGTTATTGTTTTCAAAAATTGCCGTTTGGTTATTGTAAAACTTTTTTCTTATTACCTAGAATGAACTATAACTGCATTGCAATATGAAAAGTACACGAAAAAGGCTCACAATAAAATTTTTAAGTTTAAAAAAATCAATGGAAAGGGAATGAAAAAATCTTAAAAATTGAAGTATGTATTTTTATTTACAGTGTGTTTAAAAATACAAGAATGTATGGCTTTTACTTGTTTTATTTTTTGGGATTTATTCCCATTTGTAATGAATTTATTATTGCTGCATTTTCTATCTTCTTAACAGTTTCAATAAATATATGACACTTATAATTAATTACCATGTTAACATTTGGTGAATTTTCATGACAATAAACCATGTCAATCCTTGAAAATGCATATCTAATCAATTATGACTTTCGTTGATATTATGATTGCAAGTAAAAGTGTAATAAGATGATAAAAGTCTTATTTGTAGTTCATTTTAGGTCAAAAAATTATAATCTAAAACACTGATAAGGCAAATATTAAGTTATGAGATTGATAACTATAATTATAAATCATTTCTAATTTTTACTATAATTCAAAAATTAATCTTAGTTTAAATAACTGATAAACTTATTCAAGTTTTAATTAAATCGAAACTTAAAATTTTATTAATTTCAGTTTACATATTTGAGGTAATGTATTATACGATTTTAAGCATTATTAAACATCGAAGCACTAAACGATTGCTACCATCATTCTCACTATTTCTTCAAATTATTTTTCAGACGGGTATTATAGGCAAAAGGAAAAATATAGGCAATAGTCATTTCAAAAATCGAATTTCTTGACTCAATTTAAAACTTTGAAAATCTATTATTTTATGACCACTAAAATGTTTCAAAATATAAGTGAAAGTGATTTATTAAATAGTGTGTTGGGGCCAAGGTTCTTACCTTTTGATGTAGTATTGTCGTTAACAATTTTGTATGTGACGATTTTTTCTATTGGTACGATAGGAAATTTAGTGACTTGCGCTATTATACTAGAAAATTCAGCAATGCACAATGCCACTAATATATATCTTGCAAACTTAAGCCTTTCCGATTTACTTTTACTTATTATAGGTAGGTACGGAGTAATAATATTTATTATCTAATTTATGAAAGAGCTTGTTGTACTTCCCTTGAAAAAATTCCATGTAAAATTATTTTTTTTACGTAGCAAAATATGCTATAACTAATCGAAATTTTTGAGTTTATTTTTTGGTTACTATGAACATGATATTTTTTGCTATAGTATTTTTCTCAGTGTCTTTTTATTTTAAACACAGGCGTAGATTTCTATGTCAATGCATGCTCGATCGATCAAATATTCTTTGTAGATTTTTCAAACGGATCATCTTTTTTGCGGAAAAAATTTTCAGGATTAATATTGAATTGACCATCTTTCAACTATTTGTCTAATACGATCGCATGCACAGATCGTAACTTGTGTTTATTTCAATCTATTTGAATTAGTGTATGTTTTTCAAAATCTGGTATCCATATTTGAATTTCAGATAGATTCTATAGACCATTATCGCGTTCATATAAAGAACCCTATAGTTTATATAGCGCGATTCTCTTGTACATGAGGTGCGCGATACGCGCTCTTCGATATTTCAAAACATTGAGAAAAAAAGTTTGCTCCCCTAGTTCTCGTCAGTAATGAATTATTTCATTTAAGGTTTACCCAGTGAACTAAATTTATTTTGGCAACAATATCCATGGAGTTTTGGACACAAATTTTGTAAAATTCGAGCATTCTCTTCGGAAACGTGAGTGTTAATTATTTTTCAGCAGAATTTATATAGTAGGTTTACATACATAATATCATATGCGCCTAAACGTATCTACGTATCTGGAGTTTATATGTAAGGTTTAAGTACTTTTACTCAGTTTTTATTTTCTTACCTAACGTCATTCTTAATTGTATACCCTTGATGCGTAGTATTGCCTTTATAATTTTCATACAGCTATGCAGCCTTAACATGGTTATCAGTGCATAATTTTATCCAAAAATCCAGCTGGAAATCCATTAAAAATCCAGCTAGAAACTGACTTCGAATCTAACTGAAATATCAACTTAAATTCCCGATATAATAATCGAGTTGAAAATCGAGTCGGAGTATCAAGCCAAAAATCCATTTGAAAAATCTGTCAAAATATCCACCTACAAAATCTTGCCAAATATAACGGCCATCTATATTAGTCATGTGTAGCCCGATTATTCTTGGGCTCTCTGAAGATTTCTCTCATTTATAAAAAAGGTTAAATCATAAGAATATATGGGGCTCCATGAAAGCCTACTAGATCCTGGGCCATCCAAAGTATATAATTTTGTTGCACTTGATAGTGATTTTTTACGTTCAGTTATAAATGTTACCCAGATAAAATTAACACTTTTAATGTTCAATATTGTTATGAAAAAATAAAACATAATTCACTTCTGCTTAATTTTAGGTGTTCGTACGTTTCAGTTTTGACGATCGTGATTTTGGCAACGGAAAGATATACAGCCGTTTGTGAACCAATAAAGAATCGGATCGTTGCGAGAAATCGTCGACAAATATATGTTATAAGTATATCTTGGATGATATCTCTTTTGAGCGCATTGCCCATTGCTATATTTACTACTTTATTTTATATCGAATATCCACCAGGTAAGTGAACAAATTTATGCTTTTTCTGTTTTATAGATTATTAAATTTCATCCCGAATCCTGAAGTAATATCGACAATATTATCAAACATAATGATTGATTATTTCATCAATCTATTTTCTTAATATGAATAATAATAATTCTTACAGTCATTTTTTTTAGGATCTGGTCTGTATTCTAAAAATTCTTCTATCTGTGCCATGTTGACACCATACATGCCGAAATACCCTCTGTATGAACTTAGCAGCATCATTTTTTTCTTAATACCATTATTTATAATTTCATTATTATACATAAAGATGGGACTTGCGATTCATCAAAGCGTTGCAGTTTGTAATAATTTGAAAAAAAGTTCTGCAAAAACTTCACCTTCACTTTCAGACGTTTCCCAAACAATCAACATGAAAAAAATAAGTAAGTTTATTCAGAAATATTGCTGATTACTTATATGATTAATTTTTTTATTTATCATATTGAAAGTTCCTGAGCCGGTCAGTCAAATGGCGTTCATAGTATTAAGGTAGTATTTCATATGTTAAAGAGGCAGAAAGATAAATGCAATTTCGATGTGTTCTTTTTTATTTTCCAAATTGATTAAAGAAACCGATTATTAAAACTTGTCTTGATGATAGGTAAACTTTTTTTAATTGATTAAAATGCACTGAATCGTAGCCTGAAACCCTTTATCTACTCACGTAATATTTTGTCAAGTTGGTGCAGGCTTCGTTTGCACCAACCAAAAGATTTTTGCTTTCTTTCTAGTGACGACCTCAGATTTTCCGGAAAACTCATTTTTTGTTTTGAAACTTTTTTTCATTTTTATCAAAATGCATATCTAAAAACGTCAGATTCTTAGATTTATACACAATAAGTGTTGAGTCATTGATGTATCGACCACCTTAACGTCTATACAGGTTGAAACTCATTTAATATTTTATAGATGCAGTTGCATTGATGTTCTTTTTCTGCTGGGCTCCGTTTCATTTGCAAAGGCTATTATATGTATATGGACAAGATGCAGATTATTATCTAGATATAAATGAATGGTTATATTTAATGAGTGGATGTTTATATTATTCAAGCACAATTGTGAATCCTTTGCTGTATAATTTTGTTTGTAAAAACTATCGCACGGCATGTCTTAAACTGATGAGATTTATATTTTCATGAGGTATCTTTGTAAATTTATAAAATAAATAATTGACGTTAAAATTACATCATTTTTTCATCTTGCTTTTAATATTGTGTGTGATTAAAAAGCGTTGAGCTTATTAGCTCGCTTTTCTTCGGCTGAGAGCAGATCTGCCTCGTTTCACAGAGCCACAAGATTGCAACTTCGATCTTCTGGACAGGAAGGTGCATTTTTAGGCTCCAGGCAATTAATGGCGTATTATAAACACGCTGATCCTGCTATGACACGAGGGGTGGCAAATTTTAGGATGAATATTAAATCTTTTTATTATACATGTGTATAAAGATTCATTTACTCGATTTTTTTTGCATGCTCTTGATATTGTCGGTCGCGAGTTTTTACCGAAGTATTTGGATTTAGAAGTCCAAAAATTTCTTTGAAGAAATCGTCGCCAAGTTAAAATTTTTAATTGTTTCAAATATTTCAAGGATAACGTATAAACGGATAAATCGGTAACGATCAATTGTAAACAATATAATCATAAACGATTTGGACATCGTCGCTTGGCACACTGACCATGTTTACAATAAAAACAAATTAGCTTGAATTTTGTCCTTCCCGATGAAACGAGTCATGAAAACAAGAGATGAATTTTACTTATTCCATTTCCACGATACTAAATATACTGAACCACCGTTTAATTAAGGCACCGAAATGGATAAAAGTGAGAAGAAATCCGAGGAAGTTGTCTCGAAAGATAATTTAAGTCAACATGACTTTGTTGTTTCAAACGACAAACAACACAACACATTTCCCAATGACCCAAAAGATTATGCATGTGACAAGTGCGAAGATAAATTTGAGTTTCGAAGTCGTTTGAGTAGACATCAAATTTTGGTACACAAAATTCGCAAAGATTTTGCATGTGATAATTGCGAGAAGAAATTTGTGAAAAAATCGAGTTTGTTTACGCACCAAAAATTAGTACACAAAGATCGCAAAGATTTCACGTGCAAAAAATGCGAGAAAAAATTTGAGAATAAATCAACTTTACTGAAGCACAAAAAAATATTCCATGAAGTTTTCAAAGATTACTTATGTGAAAAGTGCGCCAAGAGATTTGGAAATAAACGGACTTTGCTTTTACACATAAAAAGAGCCCATGAGGTTGGCAAAGATTTAACACGCGACAAGAGCGGGGAGAAATTTACGGCTCAAAGTAATTTAATGAAACACCAAAAAACAGTCCATGAAAGTTGCGATGATTTCACATGCGACAAGTGTGAGAAGAAATTTAGTACAAAATGGATTATGATTCAGCACCAAAAAACAGCTCACGACGGTCGCAAAGATTTTGCATGTGACAGGTGCGAGAAGAAATTTGGACATAAACGTAATTTGCTCGTTCATCAAAGTACAGTGCACGATCATCGTAAAAATTTTGCGTGCGACAGGTGCGAAAAGAAATTTAGCATAAAATCGAATTTTTTGAAGCACCAAAGAACAGTCCATGAAAATCGTAAGGATTACGCATGTGATAAGTGCGAGAGGAAATTTGGGGATAAAAGCAATATGATAAAACACCAAAAAATTGTCCACGACGGTCGCAAAGACTACGTATGCAATAGATGCGAAAACCAATTTGGACGTAAATCTTGTTTGCTCTTGCACATAGAGACAGTACACGAAGGTCGCAGAGATTTTGCATGCGACAAGTGTGAGAAGAAATTTGGAATTAAATCAGTTTTGTTGAGACACCAACAAACAGTACACGAAGGTCGCAGAAATTACGAATGTGACAGATGTGAGAAGAAATTTGGATATAAATGGCTTTTGCTCTCCCACCAAAAAATAGCCCACGAGGGTCGCATAGATAATGCATGTGACAAGTGTGAGAAGAAATTTAGACAAAAATTAGATTTGTTGAAGCATCGAAAGACTGTCCATGAGGGTCGTAAAGATTTTGCATGCGATAGGTGTGGGAAGAAATTTGGACATGAATCAGATTTAATCAGGCATAAAAAGATAGTCCACGAAGGCCGCAAAGACTACGTATGCCATAAGTGTGAGAAAAAATTTGGAGTTAAATTTCAATTGCTCTTGCACATAAAGACAGTACACGAAGGTCGCAAAGATTACACATGTGACAAGTGTCAAAAAAAGTTTGGACAAAAGGGGAACTTGCTCTCCCATCTAAAGACAGTCCACGAAGGTCGCAAAGATTTTGCATGCGACAAGTGTGAGCTGAAATTTGAACGAAAATCGCATTTGATCGACCATCAGAAGACAGTCCACGAAGGTCGCAAAGATTATGCATGCGAGAAATGCGAGAAAAAATTTGGACTAAAATCCAATTTAGTCAGACACCAAAATACAGTTCATAAAGGTTGTAAAAATTACGCATGAGAGAAGTGCTAGAAGAAATGACGATTAACAGTTGTGAATGTGTATCGATACTTTTTTCAGTTTTAATAAAAATTGTGGAAAATTGATCTAGTCTCACCCAATGCCTACTATTATATCATTACAACTTCATTTACATTGTCTTAGTGGTGTGTTTTCAGATTTTACGTACCTATATACTACTGACTTCTATACTCTGAATACATTTTTTCAAAATTAGTAAAATACCTCATAATTGTTTTATCTTTTTTTTAGTACGTTAATTAATCCAAAATCTTATATTAATGTTTTTTGAATTGCTTGAGTGGCCCATGCAAATTTGCATGGGAGCGGTGCCCTTTTAATCCGACTCTGGCTCCAGGCAGAAAGGTGCCTCATCGGAACTCCGGACAGAAAAATGTCAGATTCAGCGTTTGATTCTGTATGCTAATACTTCAACGTCATTTTTTCCACGTTAATGGCCTTAATAAAATTAGGAAGACATATGTTTAGACACAGAATCGACTGTTTTTTCAAACCAAAAATTATGATAAAATGCACGGATGAAATTTTCGAACTGATAAAGCTAAAATAAAAAACGTAAAAATTTTTGTAACAAATTTTTTCCGTCATTTTTTCGCAATGCTGAAAAAGGTTGATTCCAAATAAGGCTCCTCGTGAATTTACACGTACATATTTCCGACAATTTTTGGGTAAAAAGTAATATAATAATCCATATGACAATTATCCATCGTAGAACAAATCTACAATGACGTCGATATAAAAATTTAAAAATAAACTAAATTTTCCAATATTTAACTGCCTATTCAAAGCAAGGAATCAAGGATTGTGCTTGGCAGTTGATCAAATCAACGGTTTTAATAGTTCTGCGTCCTATTCTTCGACAGATTGGAGTCCGACTGAATCATGCGCTGCTGTGTAGCTTGTACTCAAAAGCTCGATGTACCAGGTCGTTGATATGGTCCTGGCCTAAACTGCTTCGGGAAAATTTTTATCCTCGCATTGCTATAATAGGTAATTACAAGATATAATAACATGACTCTGTAACCATATGTCGTCGAGTTCCGCATCTTAATCAACAGTACACCACATATAGAATGGAATAAAGATAAAAATTCCTGCAGCATTTTCATCCACCCTAAAAACAGCGACCTGGTGACTATAGGTCAACGTTTTTCTCATTCATTTCAATCCAAGTAAAAAAAAATTCGCGACAAAGTCTTTACATCGGCCCTGTATCTATAGTGCACCTGATACGACTGGATCTAGGTCGTCATCACCTGGAACTGACCCTAATTTACAGATCATCACCGGGGATCGAATCCATGAGGTTGATTTCCGGTGTTAAATAATATAATTTTGGCAGCGGGCAGCTAACAGCTGCTGATTTAAGTTCAGGCTACTGCGCTTGCGCATAAAAACATTTTTGAGAAAATTGAATTAATTAAAATCGCATACTAATAGACGAATTTACACATTTTCTGCAATTATTACAGCATAATAATATCATAGGTGTCCAAATTGCTTGATAATGTTTCAATTTCGTCGTTTCAAAATAACTTCGATTTATTGATTTTGGTCAATTTCTTATAAAAAAAATACTAGAGAGTACACCTTTTCTGCAATTTCAAAATGCGGAAATCAGAACTCATCATTCAGCATAATTTTTGTTTTTTAATTTTCACCTTTTTGGTCGGCTTAGAGGTTGCATTAGTCGTGTGCTGTACTATTCATGATAATAATTCTGCCTGCAACTGCTCATAATAATGTAAAAACAGCGAGCTAGAGGCTCTGACAATGCTCGTCTGAATACTATTGTTATTATTGCTGATTTCTCTTATACAGGGGCGACCCCTACAACGCTGTATTTACCTATCGAGCTGATGCAGATTCAACATAAGGCGAGAGCACATACGTAAAATTATAAACAGTATAGTGATGTTCTTACAGTGTAACTGTGTCAGGTGAAGTGCTACGACTGTTTTGGGCCAGTAAAGGAAAATAAAAGTACTGTCATTCCAGATTTTACATGACATGATCTTTCAAAATCAATATAAATATTAAACGATATTTTGATATTCTTGATTTATCATACTTTACCATTGTTAAACGTCGTATCATTTAATTCAACGTAAATGATTCTTAGCTCAGAACCTATTTTGTAGGAAAACGTGAGTGAAGTCTTCTGATTAAGAAATATGTTTATTTTACAGTTGCAGCATAAGTGTTGATGTGGTATTTAATTTTTGAGGTATACCCTTTCACCATCCACCATGTTTTGGCATAATAACTATGCACCTTCTGCAGAGATTGAGAATTTGCTTAATGAAGAGGTAACAATAATGTTTTAGCTTTTACTTGATGATTAATTATAACAGATATATATTACAGATATATTCACATAATGCATGTTTTTTTATGCTATTTTTGTAATCACTGGAAATTAAAATTTATTACAGGATGTAACGTTGAATAAACTGATGGATGCTGAAGATATTTTACAGGAATGTAAAACTCAAAATAAAAAATTATTAGATTTGTAAGTATAAATTGAAATTTTACAATGCCTTCATGAAATCAAGTCTATAAAACTTGTATTCTCTTGTTCCAAAAATGCAGTTTAACCAGAGCAGATATCTTAGAAGAATTGGTTGATTTAATTACTATTGAACCATCTACAGACTTGGAAGAGCGCAAAAGATATAAATATTCAAATATAGCTTGTGAATTACTCACATGTGATTCGCCACCGCTCACTAAGAAATTAGCAGGTTGTTATTTGATTTTTACTTAGAATTTATTCTCATTTTTAGCCTAGCTCAATTATAGCATTGTTTTATTTAAATGTACTTCTTTTTAAAATAAATAATATTTTAGGAAATGATATTTTGTTGGCAAAGTTATACTCTTTCATAGATAGAGAAGAGCCTTTAAATCCATTATTGGCTTCATTTTTTAGCAAAACTTTGCATGCATTATTAAGACAGCCTTCAGATCAGGTAATCATCAAAAATTTTTAATTTTTATACATACCAATATGATTTAATCACTTTGTAATGTTTTTTTTATTTGTTAAGGATTGGTTTTCATATCAGTTTGTATGTCTTCAAGTTTTGGAATCTTTGAAGAATCGAAAAAATTGTGTTGATCTTTTGCTGCAACACTTGGGAACTTCTGCAATCATGGATTTAATATTAATTCTATTAACCAAGATTGAAGGAAGTGAGATGCGTCAAAATATTTTTACTGTAAGGAATATTATTAAGAAGTATATAATGTTTTTTAAATTTCATACAGTTGATAATTAATTTTTTTAGTGGTTAGATGACCAAAATTTGATACAACGTCTGATAAAATTACTATCTCCAACTTCTGATCCCGAAAAACATACCAATGCATCACAACTTTTGTGTGACATAATTAGACATTCCCGAATGGAAATGGAGAAACAACCTACTTTGATACTGCAAACATTGCAATCGTAAATACATTTTTAATTTCATTACTAAAAATTGCTGTACTATTGAAATAATTTAAATACTTTTACAGTGAAGAAACGATACGTTTAATTCTTGACACTATTTTAGTGGAAGAAAAAGTTGAAACTAGTATTGTTGGTGGAATTAGAGTCTTAAACAATATTTTGGGTCAAAAAAAAGAAAAGGACACAGAGACAACTGATGGATATGGTTCACCATTTAACAATCATGTAGAAGATGAAGAGCGTGAAAAATTTATCCCAGTAATAATACCTTACATAAGTCGACTTAATAACTTATTAATTGATCCACCTGTGGTGAGTTGGACATTACATACCTACTATTTATGGATCAATAAATCTTTGATCTTTTTTTACAGAAAGCATCTGTAAAAACTACTGCTGGTCTAGTAGAGAAACCTTTTGGAATGACGCGATTGTACATTTTAAAATTATATGTTAATCTTCTTTCAACACAAAATTTAGATATTTTAACTGCATTTGCAGAATTGAATACCTTTAGTATTCTATTGGTAAGTACAATTTATTTTGTAAAACCTTGTTCACATAACTAATGTTTTATTTAATATTTATCTATTAATATTTGTTTCAGGATTTATTTTTTGAATTTTCATGGAATAATTTCTTGCACAGTCAAGTGCAAAAATGTTTGTCTTTAGCATTAAAATGCAGCTCTTCTGATGTGAACGCCAAACTATTTGATAATGTAAAAACTTTTAGAATCAATGTCTTTTCATATAAAATTATGTGTAAAATTAAATGCTTATTCTGTTTTGGACTTTTTTTCAGATTTTTATCAAAGCTAGATGTATTGAAAGATTACTCGAAGTTTGGGATGAAGATTATAATAAAAGGTAAAATACAAAGCACTTCAACCATGTAGTTTTTATTTTTATTCTTAGAAAATTATCATAACTTTACATTTCATTTTACAGGAAAGATAACAAGGGTCACCTAGTTGTAATTGCTAATGATATTTTAACTAAATGCTCTGAAGATGATGATTTTAGTTCTTTCTTAAAAAAAAATTTACCTGAACCAGTTTTTTCTAAATGGGAAGATTTTGAATCAACTAATTTACATGATATTAATGAAAATCAAAAAATATCTCTAGTAAGTAACGAAAAAATAGACGAGATAATAACAAAAATATTTATTCGCACATCGAAAAATTTCTAACTTTTTTTAATTGTTCTAATTAAAACATTACTTTTAATATCAGGGTAGCCCCAAATTGACAGAATCGTCTGGCGATGAATATGCATCATCAATGTCTACTTTAACATGGCTGAAAGAAGTATGTAGAAATTTTATTATTATCATTGATCAAGAAATTAGAATTATTAATTAATTATTTATTATTAATTTTAGTCCTTCATGAGTTCTCAAGACCAACCGAATGCATCTTCTAATGTTAGCTGTTATCAACCTATATTAGAAGCAGAGAATTGTTATTTCAACTTCCAATCTGATAAGTTTCATGACGTTGATGCGGAAATGTAAGAAATATGCTATTTAATTTGTTAATAATAAAGTGGTCGAGATGAAATGACTTAATACTGGTGCCGTTGCTTTTATCAATCATACATTATTTAGAATGATATTATTTTTACATTACAGGAACTCTTTGGAACAAATGAATCAACAATCTCTTAACTTATCCCAAGATTCTGAATTTCTGAAAAGCCAAGAAATATTTAATAATATTTGCGATGATGTTAGTAGTGCTATGCAATGGGGACAAAGTCATGACTGCAATACCGACCAATCTGATTGGTTGAAAAATGAGAAGAATAGTTCAAGCTCTTCGGACGAAGACGAAGGTTCTAGAGATTTTGGCATTGAAGATAATTCCACTGATCGTAAGTTATTTTATTAAATTTAATTCACTATTAATTCTATATCTTTATTAATGTTACAAATTCAAGAAAATGAAAGAGTTAAGTCGTGAAAAATCAGCACGAAACGGATATAGTCCTTCATACAATTCCAGGTTGCGGGTACCTTTTTTATACCAAAAAATAGCTTTAATTACTAATACTAAGCGATTTTAAAGAACATAATATCTTTTTCGGTCCACTCCATGCGTATCTCTTCTTTGACTGCAGAAATCTTAGTGAATATTTTCCTGATATCTTAATTAGAAATATCATGGTACACAAGCGAGGCAATTTTTTAATTTATTTATTTTATTTTTTTCATGCGTTGTATATTGATTTAAATATTTCGATTATTTTTATGCTTAAACTGAAACTGCTGTCTATTATTGTATACCGTATTACGGCTAAGAATGTTGGAGCATAATTAAAGAAGTTTTTTATTTAGGAATAACAACAAAATTTTTCCAAACATCCAGATCCTTTTACGTAATTTCATATCAAGATCTCCAAATGAGGCGTTGATTTTTAGATACGTTTCCAGATAGTTTATTATGCTGCTCCGAAGTAGGTTTATTCCATTAAGGTACACTTTTCAGCACTTTTCTTCGCGTTGAGTAAAGGTTTCATGTATGGATTTATTTTCATTAATTTTAATTCTTCAAGTTTTGTACCTTTTACCTTTTGCGACAATCTGGACATGCTCTTGCAACCGTGAAGAAATGGTTACCAGACAGGAATATTTTTCGTCGATAGGTTCGATTTTCGAGATAAAATTTTATAAACGTGTAATAACAATCAAGAAAGTTCGACTCGATTTCAAGTTTCAAGTTGGAGTGTCAAAGGCTTAGACTAAGTTCGACTATGTTTACAACTATCCGTTAAACTTGTTCAATGGCGGAGTGATACTCACGAAAACCAAATTAATGTCTCAGTATCATTCTCCTTTTTCCAATGACAAGTTTTTTTAGCAGTCGCTTGACATAGATCTTAAAAATAATAGGAAATGGATCTATGTGTCTATAAATCTGATGTATCTTTAATGGAAATAAAATGACGATTGCGTCTATTTTTATGGATGTCGCCACATACTTGAATTACGTTTCAGCATTTGCAAAATTTTAAATTAACTTAATCAAAAACGTGGTTTTTATTGTGCGATTTTAAACAAATTGTATTATTTTTTGTTGAATCAACCAAATTGCTATTTCCTGAAATTTAAAGCCTCTAGCAATCTCTGATGCGAATATATTAAAAAATTAATTTTTTTAGTTTGGGGTCAAATGAAATCTTTATCAATGAGAGATGCATCATCCCCTATCAATCTTTGGAGTTCGAATACGGTTGAACCTGTTGAGCAAACTGGATGGGCCAACTTCGAAGAATTTAGTTCTACGCCTTGTGAAGAAGTTTTAGTACCTTCAACACAATGTGAAAAACCAGAGGCAGAAATAGTTAATGTACCAACTGAGCCAGAAAATCCAGTAAAATCCGAACTATTGTCACCAATCATTGACGCCGATTCCTCATTGTGCAAAACTGAACCAAATTTGACACATAATGTTCCATTAGATTTTGAAGACGAAAATCTTTCTCCTTCATCCGATTCCAGTGATGATAAATCTGCAGACATCGTACCCGACAGCAATACAAACGCAACCGAAACGGACGGCCGGTATTTACAATAATACAAAGTAGAGTAACATTAATTCTGTTTATTGACCAATTCATGAAGCTGATTAATGTGTAAGATTTTACTGATGAGCTTCGTTAGAATGTGGTATAACAAACAGAATTACTGTTAATCTTAAGGTACCGTTCTCATTCAGTTCATATAAAAAAACTTTTATTTTCAGACCACCTCAAACAGAAGAACTACCCAAAAGTTGAAAAATGTTCATTTAAAAAATTGTTCAATTTTGTTAACAAACTGTTAAATATAATAAAAATAAACGGTAAAATTAATTCCATTAAAATTTTTTGAATAACCTTGTACTTTTCCCAGTATACCAAACAGCTGTCTGAAAGAACAAACTTACCAATTTATGCATAATCAATGTGTTGAAAAAACATTTAAAAGTACTAAAAAAAGAATAAAATCATTGTGATAAAACCATCTTTTACTAATTTGGAAAAAATATTATAAAACACTTTATGGTTTAAATTAAATTATTAAGTCGTTTCCACGTTAGCTTTTTCAATAAGAGTATATTGTTATTACCGATCACGTATTTTGTAGTAGAAAAAATCAGTCTTTCAGCAAGTTCATCAAAATCTTTCACTAGTGCACGCTTGATAAATTTAATTAGCTTATCATTATGTGAACTCTCGTTCTATTCATAACTCCAAACAAGACGTGAAAAAAACTCTGGGCTCATCGCTGCGTAGAAGAGCTGCAGGAACCAAGTAGCTGAAAATTGATGGAGGGTAGTAATTAACAGTACTAGTGAGACTTAATCAACTAAGCACCATTATTACGAAAATTTTATAAAAACATTGTACAAATATCTATACATATATACAATAGTCAATCATCATTTCTTCTAGCACTTCTCTCATGCGTAGTTTTTAAAATCTTCATGTATTGTTTTTTGGTGTTTGAGCATAGGCAATTTATGTCCGAATTTCTTCTCGCATTTGTCGCATGCATAATCTTTGCGACCCTCATGGACTGTCTTATGGTGCTTCAAAAAGTCTGGTTTTCTTCCGAATTTTTTCTCACACTTGTCACATGCGAAATCTTTCTGGCCTTCATGGACAGTCTTTTGGTGCAAGAGGAAATGCTGTTTATGTCCGAATTTTCTATTGCACTTATCACATGCAAAATCTTTGCGACCATCGTGTACTGTCCTTTGGTGGACAAGCAAATGTTGTTTATGTCCAAATTTCTTCTCGCACTTGTCGCATGCGTAATCTTTGCGACCTTCGTGGACTGTTCTTTGGTGCTTCAACAAATCTGATTTTTTTCCAAATTTCGTCTCGCATTTGTTGCATGGGTAATCTTTACGACTTTCATGTACGATTTTTTGATGCAAAAGCAAATTCGATTTTTGTCCAAATTTCTTTTCGCACTTGTCGCATGCGTAATCTTTGCGACCTTCATGGACTATTTTTTGATGTACGAGCAATTTCGATTTTTCGCCAAATTTCTTATCGCATTTGTCGCATACGTAGTCTTTGCGACCTTCGTGGACTGTCTTTTGGTGCCTGGTCAAATCTGTTTGATCTCTGCATTTCTTTTCGCACTTGTCGCACGAGAAATCTTTGCGACCTTCGTGTACTGTCATTTGATGTCTCATCAATTTCCCTTTTCGCCAAACTTTTGCTCACAATTTTCGCATGCAAAATCTTTGTGACCTTCGTGTACCGTCTTTTGGTGCGTGTTCAATTGCATTTTTTGTCCAAATTTCTTCCCACATTTGTCGCATGCGAAATCTTTGCGACCCTCGTGGATTATGTATTGGTGTTTGATCAAATTACCTCGTTCCCCAAATTTCTTCTCGCACTTGTCACACGCGTGATCTTTTCGACCTTCGTGTACTGTCCTTTGGTGTTTAAGCAAATCTGATTTTTGTCCAAACTTATTTTGGCACTCGTTGCATTCGTAATCTTTGTGGCCGTTATGGACTAGTCTTTGTTGCCTCAACAATTTTGATTTAATTTCAAATTTCTTCTTGCATTTGTCGAATGCGTAATCTTTGCAACCCTCGTAAACTGTTTTTTGGTGCCTGATCAAATGTGCCTTTTGTCCAAATTTTTTCTCGCATTTGTCACATGCGAAATCTTTGCAACCCTCGTGAACTGTTTTTTGGTGCCTGATCAAATGTGCTTTTTGTCCAAATTTTTTCTCGCATTTGTCGCATGCGTAATCTTTTCGACTCTTGTGGACTGTCTTCAAGTGAAACAGCAAACGTGGTTTTTTTCTAAATTTCTCATCACATTTGTCGCATGCGAAATCTTTGCAACACTCATGGACTATTTTTATGTGCAAGAGCAAACTCTTTTTATTTCCAAATCTCTTGGCGCACTTTTCACATAAGTAATCTTTGAAAACTTCATGGAATATTTTGTTGTGCTTCAGTAATGTTGATTTATTCTCAAATTTTTTCTCGCATTTTTTGCACGTGAAATCTTTGCGATCTTTGTGTACTAATTTTTGGTGCGTAAACAAACTCGATTTTTTCACAAATTTCTTCTCGCACTCGTCACAAGGAAAATCTTTGCGACCTTTGCGTTCGGATATTTGGTGTCTACTCAAATGACTTCGAAACTCGAAGTTCTGCTCGCAATTGTCACATTCGTAATTTTTCTGATCATTGTGAATTGTGTCTCGGTGTGTGATCATGCTTGATTCTAGTAAAAATGACTCCTGACAAATATCATAAATATGTTGTTTTTCGTCTGAAACAACAATGTCATGTTCACTTAAATTATCTTTCGAAACAACTTCCTCGAATTTCGTCTCTCTTTTATCCATTTCGGTAACTAATTTCAACGATGGATCCTTCTATTTAGTGCCACGGAAATTAAATGAGTAAAATTTATCTTTCAATATTATGGCTTGTTTCACCGGGACCACATTCAAACTGATTTATTTTTAGCATAAACATGATCAGTGTATTGAGGGACGATGTTAAAATCGATTATCATTTTGTTTACTACTAAAGTATCGATTTATCTGTATGAATATGATTCTATATGAAAATATTGTTATAGTTTCTAATATTTGATGCGACAAGTATATACTCTACAAGGTCCGATAAGTTCGGATAAAAAATTAAAAATGAATAATTATAGTTTAATGAAATATGTATACCGTGTGATTTTTTAGTCTTCATTCAATAGGATTATTATGTAATATAATGTTTACATATTCAAAATAAATAATACACCGACAACGTGAGTTTTCAGTTTTGAATAAACCTTCCATTAGTTAAATAAAATGGCGCCAACATGAAAAAAAAGTATTCAGTCTAGTGTATTTCGGAAAACTACACAAACAAAAAACTCGCATAAATTTTACATACATCAAAATCGTATGTTGGATCTTATCTACGATAATCGACAGGAGAAATGGTATAGAATCTTATGTAAGAGGTGAGCATTTGCAAGTATTATGAACTTTAACCAATGATAATTTGAATTTTACATCGAAGAATTGTTAATTCAAAGTTAGATAAATATCTAAAAGTCGGTTAACTAGATACATAACTAAGAATTATGTACTTTAGATAGTAGGCAAGTGCATAACTTTTTATGTTTATGTAATTATTATATACGCGCATCACGTGTAACAAGGTAGAGATTACACTGTTTTTTACTTAAATTGATGATTTAATACCATTTCGCCGACATGTCTGAACTTGAATATGTTTTCATTGTGGATCGGTAAACGATTCGAAATTGAATCTTTCAAATTTATCGAATCAATTTTCAAAATTTATCAGCTTGAAAAACACGTACGAGCCACGAGTGAACTTCACCTGAGTATCAGCTAGATATGAGTCAAGTAAAAAACATAATAATGCATAATTTAATTTTTTTGTTTTCACATAAATAACATGTTAAATTTTCAAATTAACTTAATCCCTTGAAGGAGCAGAATTATAATTCCTTTTGAAACATCATAAAATCACTCATCGTTTGAACTACGAAGAAATATTTAAATCTCTGAATCTATTAAACTTAAAATTTACGAGGAGAGAGTTTAACTTTACCGGTGCTGCTCATGTGATTTTCAAAAAATTTAAAACATTAGTCTACAAGTTTTTTTAAAATTATAAAATCCTTACTTGGCATTTATGAATGAGACTAATTGCCACCACTTTTTAATTAAATTATGAAAGGCAGATAATACAAAAATAGAATCATAGAAATAATAAACAGTGTAAATAAAACCTCTCGAAATGAATCGTGACGTTATAATGATTGTGTATACACGCAGTTATTTTATGTTTGAATGAGCTATACTACTTTCTATAATTGCATCATTTCTACATTTCTACAAGCATTATGGTGAATAAAATCGTGATATTTGCACAACGAATGAATTTTTAGAGTACCCATGTAACTTATATTAATAATTTTAATATTTACTTCGATGAAGTATTATTAATTAATAATTGATGATTAACTTTTCAAATGTCTAGTATAATGCACTTGACTTTGAATAATGATTTTGTTAATAATCTGAAGAAAAATTAAATGTGAATAAATATCAATGTTATGATGGTTTTCAGAGATTTTTTCTCACTCTTACCTTTTCTTACTTTTATTTATAATTTATCTACATAAATCTCAACAATAACGTTATAAATCGTTTCTCAAATAAAAACTTGACATTGAAGAAACAATTCATAAATCTAGAGATACCGAAAACTTTAAAATCTGATTGCATGTTTTTAATGATCTATTAGATATGCATTTTTATGAAAATTTGAGTTTATATCTAAATCAAGAAAACTGAATGTTGTATTATTTGAAATATATTAAAAAGGCAATTACGTTTAGTATTATTTTCATTGCTTATTAGAACCATAAGTTTTTCAATAAATAAAGTAAATTTATATGAGAAGCTCATTTTTTATAAAATAAAATTGATAGTACTTTGAAGATCTACGTAAAGAACAAATTTTCGAGTTTTTTCCAAAATTGGTTGATTAATAATCAAAATTGGTCCTTGGGCTTTTTTAGACTTTCAAAAAATACTTAAAATTGCTTGTATCAAAACCCAAAACATCGTTTATTGGCAGTTGCACGTTTAAAAAATCAGAAATTTCAATACGTTTTTTATTAAAAAACTAAATTCAAAACAATTTCAATATTTGAAATACGGAAGAACAACAACATTTGTTTCATTTCCGAAATTGCCCTCTTTGTCAACCACCCTAAACGATAAAAGTATAAGTTTTCCTTGCTGAGTGCCCGAATAAACTAGACAAAACTGAGGCTATAATGGAAATATTTATTAAAAACAACTTTTTTGTTGTTTCCAAATCAGAAAATTAAATAATTTAGCATAAGTAAATTAATTGGTAAGAAAAATATCTATAAGTATCGTACAAATTCTACTCCGTAATCTGCGCTTTGAATATAACATTTTTCAAATAAAAATTTAATTGTAAGACAACTCTATATGCAAAAACGAACAAGACAATTTTAAAATTATTTATTTTAACGAACACTTATGTAATTTACGATCTGAATAATTATGCTTGATTTTTTGCCAAATATATGCAGATATATTCCTAAAACTTTTAATTCCTTTACTCATGATTTCTATAATTATTGTACGTTATATGAAATATTTCTATTATATTTAAGCAGATATTCTTTTGTGTACTGCGCATTCATAATTAGCCAGTGGACGGACGCAATAAGTTCATGCGAGTAAAGAAAATTATAACTATCCGATTTAAAATGATATCATGCAACGACTGAGTGAGGAGAGGGCGCTGCTCCCTTCTTAGCTAACGGTTGAAGTTGTTAAATTATAAATTATAAATCGTAAACATCGTAAACACTAAAATGTAATAATAGTTCGTATTTGATGAAGAAGAATGTATTTTCCCATCGTCAAAGCGGTATTAAATATTTTAAGTTATAAATAAAATTACTGCAGTAAAAGGTACAATTATGTTAACTACAAGAAAGTCTACATTCGCATAATTTAAGTACGTGAAACGTGTTGAATAGGAAAAGTATTATCTTGCGCAAGTATATCCGAGCATTATAAATACTCTTACAGTTCAGTATCACTTCCTTATAACTTTCTCTATATTCAAGTGCTTGCAAATGATACATGAATCCTTATGGCAATTATTTGAGCATGTTAATTGCATATACAAAGTTTAAAGAGGGTTTGAATGAAAATCATATTTCATTAAATTTGTATCTTCATTTACAAGTTCGATTTTTAATGAAAAAGAATCTGTTTCCCGAAAATTCTACATGTTTCAAATGAATTATTAAATTATGATCATTGAATTTAAATATTATTCTTGCACATTGTCAAAAATGGTTTTTGTAAAAAATATACCAAGAATAGAATTCTTGCCCCCCCAAAAAAGCTAAACATAAAATACATCCATTAAGTGACAACTTAATTTTATATAATTGGACTCAGTATTATACCTCATGGGCTTTACATAAGGATCGAGGCCCCTTCCATGAACTATCATTGCTCCCCACTATTTTGGGGCCAGTACACACTATGCTAACTACAAGTTATAAATCTTTATAAATACATTACATTTGATGAAGATTGATTCAGATATACTCGAGCTGCATGTTTGAGTTTTATCGACATTAATAATTTTTAAAAACATTTCAACATGCAGTTTTTTTACCAGATTATTGTAAGTTTCATTAGATTCATACTTTATTGATTATTTTATTTTTGTGCTAGCTTTATTCTGTTTACTCAATAAATTTTATTGATATGTTGTTCTTAATAAAAGTATTAAATGATAAAAGCTGATTTTTAACAAATTAGAAATGATTTTATATTGAAAAAAATACCTTTTAAAAATGATAACTTTTATTTTTTAATATAGCAATTTCTTTACTTTTCTAAATTGATTAATGAAAATAAAGTTGTGTTTTGAGAATATTTATATTAAAAGTAAAACAAATTTCATAAACACAATATCACAGCGAATTTCTTTAAAGTACTTGTATTTATTTGTTTGTTCATCCTGACAATCTGACTCTCTTAAGTATTTTTAAACTAATAGTTTGAGATTAATTTGGTACATTCTTGATAATATTTAACTACAAAATAATTTTGATATTTATATAATAAAGTATTCTTTATTCTAAAAAAGCAGTGTTGGTACAAAAAAACAACATGCTGAGTAAAATTTATTTGTTGAACTTTATTGGCTTCTATCACTCTGACATTTTATCATTAGCTTTTTTTAATTACAATTTATAATCAAAAAGTAAAAATAAGTAAAACAAAGCAATATAGTTTAACACAAGTAAAAAAATAGTTTTACAACTGACACTTAATTACAGTTTTTTGCATGCATGGTTTTTGTGGGAGTAATAGCCAAACCTGGAGACCACCAGTAAGTAAACAAACTTTTATGTTAATCATTTTATTTAAATAGTACTACTGAGTTATGAAAAACATTTTCACATTTCACTGTTATGTATCAGATATTAGAATGCACACATTTATATCTCATGAAAAAGTGATTTCAAATAAATTCAATCATCCTGTCATAAATTCTAATACAGTATCATGAACAAAAAAAAAAATTAAATTCTTTCATTTTTCTTCTTGCACTTTCAAACCAAACTTTTTCAGACTACACAACAATTATCCAAAAATGTTAATTTTGAAATGCATATTTATGGAAAACTTTATGTAACTTGGCTGCTTTATATAATTAAAATGAAACTTATTTAGACGCGCTTGGGTTGGGGAATAAGTCTGGAAAAATCGGGCAAGCGACCGAACGCGATAATCCTAGGATTATAGACTGCCGCAATCGAGTCTTTGGTGCGGTGACTTAGGTTGGCGCTCGTGAGCGGGGAAAGTCTTTTTGCTCCTCTTTGATGCATGCCGATGCGTGACTACAGTTAGTACTTTTACCGACCTGGCTGCATTCGCAGACTTAGTTTTTAAAAAGGACAGTACATTAAAAATTCTACATTTCGAAAATGCCAAAAAAAATGTTTGCCCATCAAACTTTATATTTGTTTCTTAAAATTATTGGAAAATGATGCATCTGGTCCCATCCAAAACGTGGAAATCTCGAAAACAAAACAATATTTAACGATCCGACTGCCTGGAACAATAAAAATTAAATATGGCTTTTCTTCAAACCTGTTTTTATTACTGAAATTTTTTCAAAGTTCGTATGCATACAGCAGCATTGAAATCGGTCGTTTTTGTCTGCTGAATCAAGCATTATTTTATTTTTCGTTTTTCCTTATGTAAACGCCATATCCTATCGGCCATCGAAGTAATTAATTAAATCGGTATTTTTTTGTTTTGAATTACTAAAATGAGCGAAAAATAGAAAATAAATTTTGCATAGTTGCTTATACAACGAGACACGTAGTCGATGTATCTAGTATGTTCTAGAGTATTACATTGCGAGGTAAATTTATATCCAAAATAATTATAAATTGTTCTTTTAGTGAACATGTGAGAATCCACGTGCCATATAAGATACATACTGTGCATCATCATCATGTAAAAAAGGTCCACATTCCAGTGACTAAAATAGAAAAGGTACAAGTGCCAGTGCCAGTTCATCATGTGAAAAAAATCGAAGTTCCTGTACCTTATCCTGTCGTTGAGAAAGTCGTGGAAAAGGTACATGTCCCAATACATGTTCCAGTGCATATACCCGTTCATCATCATCATGAGTCTCATCACCACGAGGGTTGGTCGTAGATAAATGGCCCGAAAATAGATAATCATTTACTGCATTATCGTACAGTATTTTTATAAAAATTTGTTTCGATAATAACTCTTTTTTTTTTACTGTCTTTCATCAAAACTGCACTAAAAATCATCTAGTAATACTTTAGCTTCACGTATAAACTTATAATTCAAAATAAAAAAAACTCAAACAAAAATTCTCGATCAAGATCATGAAAGATTCTAATGTTCAATGAAATAGGTATTTAATATGATCTTTTGTTAATGTGTATTAATGTGTACTACGTAGCACTATTTTTTGCTCGATACTTTTTCGCATCTCAAAAATTATTATCATTCCTCCATCAACCAGTAAGATAACTAGATACAATAACTTGATAGGCAAAAATTAAAATGAGCTTATATTACCAAAATCGCTGATTAAAATTGAATTTTTTTATCATTAATTCTAATGAGCGTTTTGTGAATGAATTTTTTTTCTTTCAATCGAGCTTTTTAAAAAAAGCATATGAGACACCATGTATTAATGCATAATCTGCTATTTACTTTTGGCGCAGTTCAAATTCATTTCTCGAAGAAAGAATCAACCGACTAAATATTATATTGTTATCGATTTTTGGTGATGCTCGATAATTTATATTTCATATTTTTGCTGAAGGACTGTCAAATGAAAAATTATATTTTTAGATGTAAATTAATGTACGCTTCTACCCGTTTTCTACTTACTGCATTGAAAACTGTTTGATTGTAAGACTTATACAAATCCAAAGTGGTGCTGAGGAATCGATATTGAATATCGCCGAGTACGTGGCTACAAACTTTGACTTTATTACTTTGTACAACATGTTGTAATTGACATAAGAAATTAATTGCTTAAGAATAAATTGTAATAAAAATTTATGGAAACTTGTTCGACTTTTTTCACCTTAAAATTTGGTATCTCTCTAAAGATTTTCTAAAGACCCAGATTTTACCCAATAACATTCTTAACTTCAATATAAATTTGAACTATAAATCCCTCCTTACCTTGATTTAATTTAAAATCTCTCTTTTTCATTGGCATCTAACACACTGCAGCAGACCTAGACAATATTTTTACGAATTATTAATAGTGAAGATGAAAAATGATGTGCACTTTTTACATAATGATGATGGCTTTTCTGGATAAAAATTTCATAAGTGTTATCAATGTTTGTATTAAAATAAATGAGGATCAAACATTTTTTCTCAATCTTTATTTATCATCTTACATACATGTTAAAATATAACACAAAGTTACGAATAAAGTAAAAAATTGTCATACATCGAGTATCCAATGTTAAAATCTCCACAATAGTGTACAAGTAACTATGAACATCTGACATAATCATTAATTAACAATTTTCTTCAATATATACTTTGCTTATATACTCGATCGCAAATCCAACGAATTTGTTTCTTTAAACATAATGAAGGTGCAGAGACTTCATGCTTTTTCTAACTCATCAGTGTTAGAAAGCTCGTTTCTCGCACGGAAAAATATTTGTGTGCGCAACTAATACACAAGCGCGAACTGACCTACCGAGGAGTCGTTTGCACCTGAGCGTACTTCTTTGAATAGCATTTTTGAACAATATTTTTATTATTTTCAAATTTTAGTATTATATTATAAAATAACATAATATATTACAAAAAAATTATAAAATATTTTTTCAAAAATTACAACTTTTGTAGAAAATTTTTTTACATTCCATCGTACTTTAATAAACCCATCAAATATTCTCATCACGCCGCAGATTATTGAAATTTTTTAAATTACAAAATATGTGGCTTAAAGATAAAGTTCAAGTTCTACCTACACAAAGACTTGTCGAACTATATTTTTATAAATATTTCTTTGAATAAACAGAATTATCTTGAAACAGATTTTACATTTTTTACTTATGAAAATAGTACATAGACACTGAA
Source organism: Trichogramma dendrolimi (assembly GCA_034770305.1). Taxonomy (NCBI): domain Eukaryota; kingdom Metazoa; phylum Arthropoda; class Insecta; order Hymenoptera; family Trichogrammatidae; genus Trichogramma; species Trichogramma dendrolimi. The sequence goes on from JAPMIB010000196.1 coordinate 187,320, forward strand.
TGTGCATTTATAGCAGTTCGTGACTTAATTTCACGCGATAGCGTACAATACTCGTGCCATAGAGGACACTTTCTGGCAGGGCTATAAATAGTATCCCAACTCCATGTGATTCAACCACACCGAGCCATCAAGTGTCCCCTAAGGTACGAGTATCGCAAACTTCTACAATACTTAACGTCATAAGCCAAACAATCAAAGGCATTTATTGTCTTTACATGCGCTATACGGCCACCGAATAGATACTTTTTTCAAATTATTACGAGTTAGAAAATATGACGCACTGTTGGTGAGATCTAAAAAGTTTAACATCTATTAGAAAGTCATGTTTTCAATATATAGATATACAAAATGCATAGGAAAATAACGCAGAACTATTGGGAAAACGTGCATTTTGTATATCTATGAATTTCAAACACGATTCCCTAATAGAGAATGGTAAACAGTGATTAAAAGAAAGATCGCTGTTTATTTTTAGTCTCTCAAATAAGTACTCTTGATGGTTGTTTTAGACTTAGAAAAATTGTTGAATTTACATTAGATTTCTCTCAATAACAACTTTGAAAATGTATGTATCTCGTGGCATTTATTAAACTATATAAAAGTAGAAAATTCAAATAAATATTATTCTGTATTGATAAAATTCTTAAATATACCAACATGCAGTATTCTCATTAGATTGGAAACTGTAGTGTCTTTTTTCAAATGCTCGAAAATATTTATTCAAATATTTATTTTAATTTATTGTGCATTTACAATCTGAGTTTTCAATATCTTCGCTCTTAATTTTATACAAAAATAATTTTTCAGAAATTTAATCAAAGTTATATTACGTTCGAACTTTGAAAGAAGCTATTAATTTTTAAATATATTATTTTTTCCAAAACTCTCAGCAATAAGGGTTCAGAGTTCCAGCAACCAAAAGAGACATTTTCTTTAACTAATAGATAGTTCTAAAATATTTTGAATGAATGTAATTATCAAAGTTATTTCGCTGAACGAACAACTTGGAGGGACATAAGGGAGCTCGATTGAAGATTTTATTGAAATTTGAATAAAAATTATTCGAATTTGTAATCTCGAAATGAAAACGTTCGACAAAACGAATTCGTTAAATTTTGCGTACAAATCTAAATGCAAGAAATTGTGAGTGTCAATCGTGCATAGAAATTGTTTCGGCAAAAAATATAATATCAGTAATTCACATCGCATTTTTGTAAATCTTAAACCGTTTGTATCTCAGTATTTTTGTCTCAAAATAGCCGATCAAATAGAGAATAGTGAGGCAGTTGTAAACAATACATGATTATCAACCGATTTTTCGAGTTGGGTACTACATCCGTAACGTCTAACGTAAAGTCGGTGTAGTATACTATTTGGTGATTCGTACCACCGTATCTTTTTCTGCCATCTATTAATTCCCTACAAATTAATTATCTTATTAGCCATAAACAAACTTTCCAAGAATTTAACCTGCTTTATTGAGCATAACTAATAATGGACTATACAATAGAGACTTGAATGCTTCCAAAAAGGAGCGTGTTAAACGGGCAAGGAATATTCCTTCAACCTAATAGATCTGGATAAGAATATTAGGTCTTATTCGCCACGCTAGATTTTTCAGATTTTGCAGAACTTTACTCTCTCATACGAATATATAGTCCCGTGACAGGTTCGAAAACGACTCAAGTAACCAGAGGCTCAAATCTATTTTCATTGCTAATTTTAGAAATGGGATCGAATCTCTGAACAATGTCTGTGTACGTGTGCGTATACGTCCGTACACAAAATTCTTGGGATAAAGTTGTTTTATTTTAAATGGACAAATTGCTTTTTATATCGTTTTACAATTAAGATACCACCCCTCTAGAGCACTCAGAAGCTTTAAATTATACGTATATTTTTTTGCAAAATATAAGGGCTCTCACAGCACGAACCGAACGCAAAATCGATTAATTTTTATTATTGGAATTTTTCATAATTTACACGTGAACTCGGTTACAAAAAATAAGTCCAAAAAACATGTCATAAAAAGCGTACGTAGACAATAAGTGCATTGGTACTTTTTTCAGCTGTAACCAATTTTTCGTAAATTTATTTTAATGAAATGAAAAAATGCTTATAATGGTTGCTGTTTACTCATTCAAAAACGTCAGTGATATCATATGAGGACATAAACTAAAAGACATTAAGCTAAACTTCTGAAAATGTATGCTTTATGCAGTAAAAAAGTAGTTGGCTCAGATTATAAACATTATCACGATATTTTTAAAACATTCGAAAAATGTTTTTAAAAATCAACTGTTTCGGGGGCCGAATTAAAACAGTCCCCTATGACTAGTAGACATATTGAATAAATACTTTCGATGAGGATTATAAGACATAGAGAAGCGTCCGTATGGAATAGGTGCTGGTAATGCATTGTTTGTCGAGTAACTTGGAACTTTTTCTTCGTCAGAATAACGTTTTCGCTCTGCGGATCTTCTTCTGACTTGCAGAGTCTCATTGTTTGGAGTACAATATATTTTATCGTACATTTTTCTATTGGGCAAAGGCAAAGTATGGTTCCGCGCTTCGAGTTGTCTATTGTCTTCCCTCAACGCGTACAAATGTAATTTTTGAGGCATCGTTAAACTAAGGGAGGGATTTACTCTTGGATTATTCGTAGACACCAGAACATTCTTTTTTCGATCGTTAAATCTCGTATAAAAACTTTTCCTATGAATACGATCTATTACAGAATCGGCTACTCTACGGTCGTTGCAGCACAAGGAATACGATGGTGAAGCTTGCGACGAGGATAAACCATTGACAGGCTGATATGCGCTACTCGACGAAACCGACGGAGAGTCAAAACTGCGTAAATCCTCGCTAGAGTCGAATGATTCTCTATTCGATCGAATCTCTCTCGATCTAAGTTGCGATGGCGCTACACTTTGAGTCTTTTTATCGTCCTCTGGACTGGTACTTTTCGAGGGTTTTAATAATTTGCTATTCATTTCGAATTTTTTAAATCTAGAGTCTCTGAACTCTGTTTCCATTTTTTCATATTCATCCAAAGAACCATTATTTCTTCTAGATTTTCCTACAGAATTATCTAAACTGTAATTCTCAATGGGTTCTGTTTTTCCATTTGATATATTTTTGGGTTTCACAATGCTCTGAAAATTATAAATAGGTATTTTTGACAGTTTTGAATTGTTTTTTCTAGCTTCATTTTTATTTATACTGACTTGCAATAACTCTACTGCCTTCGGTTTGCGCTCAGTCGATGTGGGTTTTTCCACTGTTAATTCTGGTAACAAATCTGGCTTCGTTTTAGAGGTGGAAGTCAGATCCCGCGCATTCTTTTCAATAATTATCTGTGTCTGTTTGTTTTTATCTTCAGTTTTGATATTACTTTCTATTAATCGTTTTTTACACTTTTGACATTGGTCCATTATTAACTTTTTACTGCCTTCTTTTTCAGAAATATTTACTGATTTAGCAGTCTTTAAAGTTTGACAGTTTGTGTCATATTTATCAAAACCCTCAATGTGCTTTGAAAGAGTATTTTGCTTGGGTTCAACACTTTTATTCAAAGTAAGTTTATGAGACCCATTAGGAATAACTTCTGGATTTTCTGAATTATATTTTACATCAGATTTAGTCGGTTCTGAGCGTAGCTTTTTGGAAGATGCGCCGGAAGATTTTCTTGTTCCATTTGAAATTGGTTTGCCGTTAGAATGATGATTTGGCATTTGATTGTTATTCAGTTGTGCATCTTTCAATTCTTGACCTGGCAACGCGCTATTCATTTGATTATCCAACGAACCTGCCTCTACTTGAACAGCGATTTTATCTTTATTTTTTATCCGCGGCTGTTTAAGATGACTGTAAGCTTTAGGACGTTTCAAACAAGATTTAAGTGGTCCGCATTCGGATACCTTTTTCCCGTTTCGTTTTTGCACCTGTTGACCATTTGCTTTGTCAAAAGTGTTGAGATGCGAAAAGTAAGGGGTAAAATTTATTTTGATTTTATTTGAAATATCATTGAGACTTCGGCTGCGCAACAATTGCGAAATTATTGCAGACGGCTGATTACTCAATTTAGAGCCAGAACAATCTTGCGATTTTGATCTTGTCAATAATCCCAAATGGGCTCCGTGTCGATAACCAAGCATTAAAAGTTTCTTTAGATTTCTTTTTAATATTTTTTGCTCGTTATTAGTAATTTTTCTCCCACAAATATGTTTATTAAAATCAAGATTCTTAAATAAATTATCGTTCAGAACAGCTGGCGGGATCTTAATCGATTTGTGGGAAAATGAATCGATTTCGTTGCTTAATTTACGATGCGCGTTCGATGTTAATGATTTAGAATACGGGTGACACAAATTTGGGAGACTAATACTGAAGCGGTGGTCGCAGAATTTCCGAATATTATTACATTTACTTGCTTTCAGTAACTTGTCTAGGAGACGCTTTGGCATCCATTCGAATGAAACGATACTTGGATTTCGTCGACTGTTCTCTCGTGAATAAACTGTCGCATAAATCGAAATCTAGTGGCAAGGAAAGAGAGCGTGGGAGCTTGCAGCGTATCTGCTCGACGAGTCGTTGACTAAGCCAGTGCTTCTCTTCGGGCTTGGCTTGACTTTCCGATGTACTTTGACGTTTCTTGGCTGTGAACAATTAGGAGGCTCACATCAATATTCTGTCACGTTGATCCCTATACTGTTCGGTCCATTCCTGAGACCATAACATAATTAGAAAGTAATGAACACTTGTAATACAAGTCTTGTATGTTTTTTTTTTATAATAAATCGTAATATTAAAACTAAAGACTTATGGAAAATCGGTTATAAGTTTGATACTATACTTAAATGGAGACCAATCGACCTCCGATCTACGAATCGTTGCCAAAATATTTTTAGGCTCTTCTGGTACCTTATAATGAAGCCTTTTTATCCTTAGTTCAACCCAATAGGCCTTCTTAACTTAAAGGCCATTTTTTAAATTATTTTATTTTTTATATAGATGCCTTTGCTATTAAAAAATTTGAAGAACCTAAAAATCTTAGAATTAGACAAAAAAAACGTATGAAATTGTTTATAATTTTTTAGATATCTGTAAGAAAATGTCAAATTTGGGCTTTTGAAAATAAGTTGGAGGTTTCGAAAGTTTTGGAAAATTCACACTCATTCTTTGGCGAATTCTAAGTATAAATAACTCCATTACTATGTACCAGGTGGCCCAAAATAATTTTGAGGGCATTATGCATAATTAAATATAAAACGACTTCCGAAGGTGCGTAAGTCATTTCCTTTTTAACTTTTCTTGAGTTCAAATTGAAAATGAAGCAGGGTTCATCACATCATAAATCGTTACAACCGTCAAACTTGTGGTTCAAAGGCTATTTTTTCTAAATTTTCGTGCTAGTGGTAACTTTTATCTACGTCAAACGAATTATTGCATTTTTAAATTCAATAGTTAATACATGTGTCAGAATAGGAAGCTAAAAACTTTTTACTGAAAATTACTGCAAAATCATTTTTCACACAAAAATTACTAAAGTTAAATTTTTTAATGAAAATTGTTTGCCTTTTTACCCTTGAATAATTCTAAGATACGTATAATATTTCTCACGAATGGGTCTCGCACGAGTTCCACCGTGACTAGCTTCATATTCAATAATGTCTAAATGAAAAAACCTTAAATATAATGCAAATGGCGTCTAATAACACTGAATACAAATAAGATGAATTTAATTATTTTTTCGTTTATAAATACAATTTTTCGAAGAATTGTTACGGGAACACTTCTTGAATGTTATGCCTATAGAACTATGCGAAACTCAGTTTTAGGGTTGAAAATTCTCTGGAACGTTGCGGAAAAATTTTAACAACTGCATAAATTTGACGAGGAAATATGATTCAGTTATGGCCACGTTGTTAAAATTATAGCTTAAAAAATTTATGAAGTTATTTTTATGTGTTTGGAACATTTCCGCAACGTCGGAGTAACTTTCCGCATTATTAAGGAAGAATGGGAAGATCAAACATAATCCCAAATTCACTCACGTAATCCACTAAATCGCTTTTTGTCGGACTCAGAAAATTGGATAAAGTAAATGAAGATTCATAGATATATTTACATAGATTACACAAAATGTACTAACTGGATCATTTTCGTTTTTTCTAACAATGGCGCTTTAGAGGGATGCCGCGGAAAAAGTTTTAAACTGTTTAAAAATCGCAAGGGACTATGTAACAGGGTTTGAAAATCTAGAAAATTTCAATTAATTTTTGAAAAGGATCTTCTGCTTTTCATTGCATTTTTAGCATACAATTATCGTGCCAGTTTGTCTCCCGAATTACTTTCCATATTGGGCGCCCAATTTGCAAAATTAAACGCAATAAGGTGAATAATAAATCAGTGCATCAAAATTTACACTATGAACTAATTTCAATATTACAAAAGTAAATTGTCGTCTTTCAGGAAAAATAGTATAAAAATTGAGTGTCCTAGGAAATTTCGACTAATCTCTAAGTGGAGTAATTTTAAGCAAGAAGGCGGAAAATCGGAGCCTATATCCATTTGACAGTTTTAAAATAGCTAAAGCTCCAAGAAAAAGCCTAGCTCGCTAGATGACATTTCATTTTTTGACTCTCGATTCTTCAAAAATAAAAGAACGATCTCTCAACCTGTATTTTCGGTTGATTAAAACAAAATTGATGAATTATTGATTTCTCGTAATTTTCGAACTGTTGAGATCTACCGGACAAGTACTGTGTTTTTTTTCTTTTGCCCGATAAATACGGAGCTTAGAGAATTATGAGAAAATTCCAATTATTGATGAATGAAGTTTTCAAACGTGTCCCTGAACTATAATCGCGATAAAGGGTTAACGTCTAATGATATTTGGAAACTAACCGCAAGGTTTAACTTGCTCAAGGTAGAAAAGAAAACCCACGCACATGCACACATTATTCACAGACACAGACAGAACTTTCTCCGAGAGAAATCAAGGTTGATATTTATCATTTTTTCATACCAGCGGCCCGAAAGTGACTATTTTCCTGCCGCTGCGCAAAGCAGGAAGAGCGATTTTCGGACCACTCTGTATGAAAAATAGTATACAGGCCTATGCCGCGAAAAAAGAAAAATCGGCTTCGCCTCGGCCACTAATTACACGTGCTCTGGGACTTTTCTGTTTTTTTTTGCGGCCTAGGGCAGTAATATACTATTATCTCAATTTTATCGAGTCAAGTGAACATTAACATGTAAAAAATTAACGACACACACCTTTACTTACTCTACCTATTTCGTCTTCGTAAAGATTTTTTCGTGGCGATATAAGCTCTGCTAGGTTCATCATGTTATCAACCATATTATCTTTGCTTTCATCCTTGCTTGGAAAACCAAATTTGTCCGAGCTTACCGATGGTCTGAACAGCTTATCTTCGG